>JABXWE010024431.1:0-30178 GCA_014611495.1 Limonius californicus | reverse complement strand
CAACAAAAATTGTTATGTGAGGGGGTACTAGTCTTTTTATATCACCAATTAACTGGTGGAGGTCTATAAAAGTAAGGCGGGGGGGGGGGGTGCGGGGGAGAATAAGGTTGGCATTTAAAAAATTAATGAAGGACTTCTTCATAACGCAGAAACAAATTAAACACATTAAATTCATTATTGGGTATTTCAATTACATAGATTACTGTAATGTATACTATTACCTATTATAATTACATGTAGTGTTTAACACGTTTGTCTTAACTCATAATTTTCATACTATATAATAACCTTTTCAGAATATTTAACATATACAGAGTGTTGGCAAAAAAATTAATATCAATTCTGGTCCTGTACGGCAGTTTTGAAAATAATTTTTCTAAATATGATTAGTGCACTTTTTTAAATTTTCTCTGTTGATACAATTGTATAATAAACAATGAAACTTAAGTAGTTTTTGTGCGCCAAAAAAATCCTAAAATAATATGAAAATGTCATTAACTCGTAAACCGTATCGACTCCAGAATAATTCCACTTAAACTATTTTTTGATGACTGTTGAAACGATTGTTAGCAAACAGAAAACAGGTGTGTAAAGCAACACTTTCATTGCTTTAATGATGCCCGTCTCTTCTTCTACCGCGTTTTTTTGTACGGGCAGCATCTATTAAGATTAACTGGAGCACTTTCATAAATTGATTATTTTACCAATTACTTTCATCCTTCAGTAAATTTCTGTAAGAAGTGCATCTGTTTTTGTTATGGAGATTTCTGATTTTGTTTAAACAGTTAATTGACTGCATTTTGTTTACTTTCTACATATATAGTTCAAATCAGTTAAAGCTATAAAAAAAGTAAAAACATTTTTAATAATTAGTACTAAGTTTAAACTTTCTGACTCTTATATAAGCTCAGAATTATATCATTTGGCCCAGTAAATATTTTTCAGAACACTTTTTAGAAAACTCAAGTACATAGAGGAAGATATTCTTCAGTACAATTCTAGTACTTTGAGCACTATTTTAAATAGTTATAACAATAATAATTAAAGATTATTGTAAGGAGAAGATTCTTGTGATCGAAGGTCTATTTGTTTATGTCATTTTTAAACATCCTGCTTATATGAAAACGTTATAGATAAAAGCGTCTAATTCTGTAAGCAGGCAATCCATAGCTTAAACGATAACCTCAAAATTCAGTACCACATGTAGATATTTTTCAAACATTTTATTATTTTTTATTTTGCTGCTTGTTTAATCAATTAATCACAATAAGTTACCTAGCTGCAGCATTAAAGTATTAAATACTATTCCGGCTACTATAGCAGCCTAAGATTGAAATTAAATAATCGTTCGGTTGTTGGTATTGGTAATCGGCAACAATTCACAATGTGTAAAAATGGTCATTGACCATGTAACATTGTAATGCATTACAAATTAATAAACTTATTGTCAATCGGTGGCTGTTATCATGTGGTAACATTGCTAACCAAACATTATGAAATTTTATAAATAGTCAGCATCAATATAATAAAAAATTAAGTTTTCTGTGAACCAATGAGGTTAAAAGATTCTTGAAAACTTCTAAATTAAGAAAAAAAAGGTTAAACTGTATCAAACATTCTGTTCTATATTATAAATAAGTACTGTTAATTGTGAATGTAATAAAGGTTGATAAATATATTACTCGTGAAATGAAAATATTCAAAAATATCAATTAATTTTTAGAAATTACACATTTGATGTAATTCCATTAAGGAAGATACGATATCACAATCAAAAAAATATCAAATAATTTGTGAAAATTACACATTTGAAGTAATTCCATTAAGGAAGATACGATAACCCAATCAAAATATCTAAAAATATTAAATAATTTATAGCAATTACACGATTGATGTAATTCTATAAAGGAAGATGCGATATTAAATTCAAAATATCTAAAAATATTAAATAATTTTTAAGAATTACACATTTGAAGTAATTCCATTAAGGAAGATATGATATCGCAATCAAAAAAATAACAAATCATTTTCAGAAATTACAAGTTTTATGTAATTCCATTAAGGAAGATACGATATCACACTCATCAACCCTTATTATTTCACACAACAATTGAGTGCAATTACGTTAAACCACAACGGATGCATCAATTGCTGTCCTGATTTCGTATACCACAGGTTTCACTTTCATAGTCCACATTAAATCACCCATCACTAAATTTCACTATCACACGGTTACTTACCATGATTGCAGATGTGATACGGTTTAATCCAAAGTTTGACACAGTAAGTGGCCTAAGAGTTCTGCGGACTTGCATTTGTAGTCTCCCAGGTGAACGGCCCACCCTACCTCGTCCTGGTGTCTTCGGATAGTCAGCCACCACCCAGCTCTCTTTTGCGGGTCTTAACATTTGTCAGTATGTTACACCTTTCATCGTGCAGTATTCCTGCTTCCTGCCGGTTATTATTTATAGAATTGTTTTTGTTCATTGCTGGCCTTTGCGTGTGCTCGCCGAAGCCAGCGATTAACATTCAGATGACTGGAGAAATTGTGCAGTATTGAGTAACTTTTGCGGAAAAGTTCCAGGTGTACGTAATATTGTCTCAGTATACGGGTCTGCTGTGATATAAAACTCGTGGTTTATTAAAAATGATTCTAAACACAAACTTTCTCATTCTGGCCTATTATTCATCAATTATGGTTATTAGACGAGATCTGTAAAGCACTGGATTCGTGTCACTGCATTCAATCAGAAATCCGGTTTATTTACATATTGACGATGTTCAGTTTCCTTCATTAATGAAATTTCTAATCAAATAGCTGTATATGTACAGGGTGTCCAAAAGACCGACTTAAACGTGAGGTCACTGATAGAAATTTGGTTAAATGAGAAGAATTGTTCAACTTTTCAGATACTACTACTATGACCTCCAAAATTTTGGCTAGTTTTTGGTAGAGGTTGAACAAATATTACGTTTTCTCTTTTCGTACATTTCCTTATAAGCAATAACAGCACGAAGTGGTTTTAAATTCCTTAAGCCAATTTTCAGCTAAATTTTAAGACATTCATTTCAGATTTTAAAAATAGGCATTGTTGGAAAAGGGTTTTTTCGATTATATATAAGGTTAATGGGTTTATTTTCACGAGTAACAGAGTTATAAGAAAAAAAAAATAATTTCCCGTACCAAAGCCGTAAACATTATTTTGAATAGTAACCTACGATTAACGAAGTCAATATAATTGAAAGAATATACGTAATTCCATTGATAATTGATCGGCTCATCTTTAATAACAGCAAATATATTGAAAACAAAGCGTTTTCGCATAGAAGACTCAAATAAATATGTATTAGATAGTCAGATCCCCAGATTTAGTCCTAATAAAATGAACTATTTCCTTTGGGATTACTAAAAAAAGCATATAGCTAATAACATCTGCGCACTTTCTTATACTTATTTACATTCATATGAGTATTAAACAGTAATAATAAAGTATACTATTAAACTTTAAATTTACAAATATTGTATACATATGTCTGTTCAGTGAGTGATTATTTTATATCTCTTCTATAGTTCAAAATCGAAAACTGCTATTAAGAAAAGTTACAGGAAATTTAATTCTGCATAAAATCAAATTATTGTCAGACTTATAGGGGGTTAGTCGAACCAAGGCAAGTCAGTCTACGTTCTTCTTAGTTAATTTGAATACCCAGAATATTAAAACACATTTTAAAAATTATATACTTAATAATAAAGGTGAGCCATTTAAAAATCTGTCATCGATAGAAGATTATATGGGTCTAAACCTTATCGTTTCTATGATGTTTGTTTACATATGTAAGTACAACTAATCACTGCTCTTGTGCGTCTAAAGTTAATTAGTTTCAATTTAAGTTTAATGAAAGTTTTAAATATATTTGATTTGATAATATATCGCGGATCTAAAGTTCATAGTCAATACTGATTTAGAGTTTTATTGGTAATTTATATATTTTTTTAAGTTTTCGTGTTTACTTTCAGCTTTTCTACTTACAAATGGGTTCTACATGTAAAATCAATGGTAATGGCATAGTATCATGTTCAGAAGAAAATGGATAACCGAACTCTGTATCAAATTTTAAAAAGTCTACCAGTAACGAATTAATTGAAATGAGATTTTAAAACACTGTGTAACATGTAAATACGAATAGGTGCTAATAACATATAAATACGATTATTCGAACAATATTAATAACAACAGAAAGTTAGTTAGTTGCTGATTAAACATTAACATGGGTTTTACAAAAATTATTTAATAGAATAATCTTGTAATAAATTGTAAATTTAATTATGACAATGGTGAGGCACTCCATGCTGAAATTTGAGCAGTAAAGTGGCTATTTTAAATGATTTGAGTTTTTCGTTCAAAAATCCAGTTTGGATTCTGATTTAAAGAGTTAGAATTCGATTCTCAATTTATGAATATGAATCCGATTTTCAATTCTAGACTCGGAATCCATTTTCCAGCTTTAGGCTATACATTGGAATCTGATTATAAGAACGGGAAGGCGAAATGATCTATGAAAAATCTAATCCACAGCTACATATAAAAGTGTCTTAATAATCTTAAAATCCTTCTGTGATTCGCTAAAAATATGAAAATTATCTGGAAAATCCGAAAATTGAAAATATCTATTTTTTAGTCTGTACTGAAAAATAAGCAAAATTTCTAGAATTTGAAGACTAGTCCTTGACATGCTGAACAATTTTTCTCATTTGACCAAATCTTGCCGTTTACGAGATCCCCTGCATGACGTGCTTATATCTACGATGAATCTTCAATAGAAACACGTTTCAAAAAAATCTCTGTTAACATTAAGCGATGAGTCTCACTGTCGTACCAATCTATAGATTCCCTGCTGTTAAAAATCTTGCGGCCGTTGACGAAACCATTCTCGAATGGCAGTCTACATTTCAGCGTCCGAAGTGAATCGCTATCTCTTTAGCAATTGTTCTAATAGGCCAAAAAGATGAAATTCGCTTCTTCTACAAGCTTAACACCTAATCCAGCAAACCCTTCACATATACTTCAAATTTTAAATGCTGAAATCTAATGGGGTACACCGTCATCATCATCAACCTTTTTTACCCAGTTTTGTTAATAGATCTCCCCAATGCATTTTCATTTATACTGGTATATGCCAATTTAGCTTGCTCTTCTCATACAGTCACTTAGGCTGCATAATTTCAAAAATATATTTCTACCAAATATACCATAAGATCACAATAGCCAAATGCTATAAAATCATTTATACCAGCACGCCTTAAAATAAGGTCAAAATATTAAGTTAGCTTATTTTTTACGATTGAAATAAATTCTATTCAGGATGCACCAATTTCAACACTTATTAATTCCGGAAAACTCGGAAAGGTATAAACTGAAAATCAAGAAAGAAATCTGTGAAATTAAAATTATGATTACCTTCAAAATTCAATGTTGTGTTATTTTCATAGTTAGACTGCGATACACTTATAATTGTACTGCTGAACTCTACTGTGCGACAACAATTATATCTACTTTTCATATGTATTAAATTTTAAGAAAACTCCTTAGCATCACGATATTTAAAACACTTACATACGTGTGTTGGCAACTAAGTTGCCATCTTCAGTAGGCGCTGATAAACTTAAACTATCTGAAATAACTTTGCCAAAGGAAAATCTATGGAAATACGTTTTTTACGAAGTCAGTAATGGTAAGTCAAATATAGAAAAATTAAACTAATAATTTCTAAAATATCGATGTTAGGAATAGAATTTTGGTATACCGTAAGTATTAGTTTTGTAGCCGTTGGTGGCAAGTGTCATTTCGAAAAAAATTGTATAAAATTAGTATAATGGCTACTGAAAAATTTAAAAATGCTTCGTATTCACAGTTATTTTATTTTATAATAATTTAAACGTAAGCAGTCTAAGCACGGTTGTCAAATAAATAAATTAAGATTTATGTTGAAGTGATCACTTTGCCATATACATAGGCATTCTCTAAATACCACTTTCCAATATTGGAACGGAATTCACTTGTAAACGCTCAAACACGGTTTTCTCGTGAATTTTTTCATAGTTTACTGCATTCATAGTATGAAAAACTATAATTTCCGTCAGTTGCTTATGGCAGAGGTTAATATTTTCGTGGAAGAGAAGAATTTAATCTGTTACGCTATAGCGTTCCACATAAGTTTGAAACTAATATTTAAAATAGAGATCAACAACCATATATAACTATATTTTCGCAAAATGCTTATTTTTCAAATGTTTCCAGTGCTGTTACTAACTGTTGGATATCTTGTACAGATTCAAGCTGGTGATATTTAGCGTCATTCTAACATTTAAAAATGGCTGAACTGCGTTAATTTATCTACACTGCAAACGACACTTTATAAAAATACGTTGACATACAGAGAACATTAGAATTTTGCTGTTATTATTATGAATTAGATTACTAGAAAAGAGTCTGTGATGAAAAATACTATATTTATATGACACAATATCGAGTGTTAACTAAAATTAGCAACAATTTATAATACATACTTCTTGTTGATGAAATACTCGTAGCTGAATATTAAATTAGAGGAAAACTAGAGCTGCGGTAACAGAAATCGCTCTGTTACATAGAGTTATTATAGAAAACATGTAATCCTTTAGGCAAAGGTCTATCCAAACGCGAAAATAATTTCTATGTTAAATGATGTTTGAAATTTGGTAGTAAACATATTATAATATGCAATCAGTATGAAAGTAATAAATCTGTGATTCTAGTGGTAATACGCACGAAAGATTACTTCTATGATTACAATATTCACTGTTAAGAAGTGTATAATTCTCCATAACATTCTAGGCAACGCTCTCAATTGTGGTGTTACACCTGACAAGTCAGAACGAACTACGAGCCCAGTCCCGTTCCAGTTGCCCCACCTTCCTTTAGATGTTCAAAATAGGTATAACTTTTCATAAAAAAGAGTTACACAATTTTTTGCTTTTTATTTAAAATTACCCAAGGTACAACATGGATCTGTACCATAGGCCAGGGTATACTGTATCTTGAGCCATTGAAATAGCGGGGTATAGCCCAAGAAACTTCATAAGCCAAAAGTACTTTTATTAGTAAATTTCAAACGAAAATAAAAGAATAATAGCGGTAAGTCAGATATTGGCACCTAAACATACTAATACTAAAATTAACACATATTACATACTTAACACATTGAAAACTTAAACAGTAATATGACTTATTCAACGTCATAAGATGAAAAATCAATACCAAATCGTAACTTTGCATCCGCCTGTTTGACAGACCATCCGTTTCTGGTTCTAGAAAACTAAAGAGAATATCATTTTTGTCAATATCAAATACCTAGTACTTCATCTTTAATAAACGTATTAGTGGACTCAAACCGTTTTAGAAATTTTACTTGTAAGTGTTCTCCTTCAAGGCTTATAATTTGAGCTATGTAAAAATGAAATTTTTTCTTTCCAGGGATTTTTGTTAACACATAATCACCCTCTTTAAATGAACTGTTAAAGTCTTCTTCTGTGCGGTCAACGACCTCCTCAGAATATTCAGAACTATCAGAATCTGGAACTGATTCGTCATCATCTTCAGAGGAATCTTCATCTACAAGTTTCCTCTTTACCGATTTAGTTTTTCTGGACACTGTATCTTTACACTTTTTAGGTTCTAGCTTTCTTAATTTTTCAGAATGAAGTTGTTCAATTTTCTCTTTTTCAGGCGTGTCAGTCAGGATCCTGCTTTTAGATGTTTTGCGTCGATAGGTTGTTTTTCGAGGCGGTGCCTTTGGTTAAGGGCGAATTTCTTTAGGAGATATAAAAACTGAGCTACAACTTTCAGAACATTTCATCAAACCACTGGGCCCAGCCTAATTTTTTTCTTAAATTTTCGTGGGTGTTGTTGTAAGCGTTATAATTATTCAGAGTGGAAGTAGCTTCTTCCCTATCGGTAATGACTGAGCAAACAAATTCATCATCTCCAAATATATTTTCTTTGACTGGCCAAATTCCAGTCACCCTAAAGCCAGATAGAATATTTTTCGGTGTGAAGGCTAGTGGGTAGGCTTTTCCTGCTAGTGCAGCAACGTTATAAATTGTAATTGGTTCGGCGGGGTGTTCTAATAACCATTCGTCACATGCTGTGTTATTGTAAGTTTTATAAGGTCCAAAAACAGTTCTATCTAGGGGTTGCAGCTTGTAACTCGTATGGGGAGGCAGTGTTAGAAGACCAATCCCCTTATCTTTGGCTAATGTTACAGCTGCAATGCTCGGGGGTTGGTTTCACATGGTCAATAAAATGTTGTAGCCATACAACAAACTTCATTGAGTTGGACCATCCACTTGAACATGCTGATCCAATTGATCCTGGTGGAGCACCATGTAGCATAAACGGTTGGAAATTCACCCGAGGAAATATAAACATTGGGGGAACACTGTTCCCTAAAGCATTAATGCATGCTATCATGGTGACATTTGTTCCCCTTTCTCCAGAGGTAGCGCTACCTACTTGTTTTTCACGTGTTGGAGTAATTATCTTGGATGTATTTTAAACAGTGCTGTTGGCACTTTCATCCATGTTGAATATGTCCGCAGCACCGAAATTGTGTTCACTCATAACCCTCTTATAATTATAAAAAAATTCCGACATTGTGTTTATTGAAACTTGATGCACGTGCTAAGCTGGTGGCTTCCGGTTTTCTCAAACTGAGATTACGATGGCGCTTCATAAATTCTCTAAACCATTGTTTTTCGGCCCTTTTGTTTATGGCCCAGGATTTAGGAATATGATTATTATTTGCTGTTGCAAACTGATAAGCTAGCACTCTTAACTAATTTCTGTGAAGACAGTAATGCATTTGTGATGCAACGACAAGATATTGAGACACGCTTGTTATGTTCTTTTAAAAATTGCCGCTCTATATGAATTAATTTCTTAATTTGATTGCCGCTGCGTAAGAATTAAGAACATTATTTTAATTGCAATTTTACGTTGAATACAGTTTTAGTTATCTTGCGTCTTTCTAAGATTGAGTTGTGTTGACAACAGTTTTGTTAGTATTTTCCTCTCGGAAATTACTTTATGACCAAACTAGTCTCAAGCTTTTTTCTTTGTGAGCTATATTTTCGCCGATCAGACGGGATTTCTAGGAATTTCTCTGTTAAACATTTAGGAAATGTTTTTAGGCTTCTCTCGAAGCGACACGTGGTCATTTTCGTTCTAGAATTATTTCGTAATATGGTGCAATCTTGTGGGGGAAGTGCAGATTTCCGTTGCGAAAGTTCGCCAGTCAATTTCCGATATCTGATGACTCCAGATCTCCGAAAATTCCATCAATCGAGGGCCGTAATAAAGTTAAGTGCGGTAGGGGCGGCTTTTGGGTTTTTTTTTTGAGGGGTGTCCGTTTTGTGTGAATTTCGTTTCGCTGTTTTACCAAGGAGTACAAATAGACCATCAACTACGGTCGGATTTAAAGAAAACACTGGATTCAATCCCCGTAAAGGCAATTCTGTGTGAATTAGCCGATCGCCGTTGGCGGATTAATGGCGAAGCCCAGCTCCTGTCCCTCTGCTGCTACCATCGTCCGAAGAATTCTGTCTTTCGTTCAACGTTAACAGCCTGTTGAAAGCAACGTATTCCTCAGGGGCGTAACAGCCACATCTCGTTCCAACGCTGCCCCGAAGAACGTTGTCTTCCTTCTTTTTTTCCTGCACCTGGAAATCGCCCTTACATTGTGCCTATCTCGTTCTAATCCATTCATCGGAAGTTAAGGTAAAAACAAACTAGTTTTTTTGTGTGTTGTGAAAAGAAACTTACCCGCTACTTGCAAAATTTACCTAATTTAATTTTTTTTTGTTGGAACAAAAAGCGACCTTCTGTCGCCGATTGTTTTTGTTTGCACCAATAACTGTAAAAAGTAATTTTGTTTGTATTGTATGATGCCAACGGCGGCGAGTTTCGTTTTCCGAACGTTCGAATATCTGTTGTAAAACTATAAAAACACAGTTGATTGTCCTTTTTTTTGTAGTCATTTCCTGTATCGTCATTTCAATAATTTCATTATGTGTGTTTTAAAATTTACTGCCTTTTTTATTATTGTGTACTCTGTATGTGTTTGTGTATGAATTTTGCAAGCTTCGTATATATAGGAGGAGGCACAATAAAGGTGAGTTCCACTCCCGTAAGCTGTTGGCCTCTCGGCCTTCCACGAGGACCTACAAAACCAGCTGGGTTTTGGAAGGTGGCGCCCACTAATTTTGACTTACCCTGTACACAACTAGGAAGATTTCCTACCGTAAGCGATTTTCACGAACTTCTCCGAGTTAAGCTGCAGGCCGTTTTCCACCTATCCGGTTACGGGTCGTCGGAAAAGCTCGATTGGCCCGTAACAAGCTTTTCTCTTCTTCGGCTGTAAAAACTTGTTTTACAGCGCAGTTTGTATAAGACTTGTAGCTACCCACATTACTGTCTTCTTGCTTTAAGAAGCGCTGCAAGGTGGCCCGTGATACATTAAATTCTTTGTAGGCTTGCCTTTGACTTAAAAGTTTCCGTTTCACTGCAGTTGCTGATTTTTCTAGTTGTTCTCGTGAAGGCATTCGCCTTTTAGTTCCCACCGCGCTTCGTGGCATCTACATAAAGAGAGAAGAAGTAACTACGTACTTTATTGTAAATGATATACAAGATATAAAATTAGGATATTTATGTATGTTAGTTGGATGAGCCGGCTTTGGGTAGAGCATGTTGTACCTTGAGCCGGCAGGTACAGTGCAGGTACTCCGAAACTGTTTATGTACATATAACCCAAATCATAATTTTTTCTGCCAAGACGAAATATAGAAATGAATAAACTATTGGTGTGTAGTAAGTAGTTTTAATATTGGTTTACATTTGAAGATACAAATAGCAATTAATTAAATGCAAAAATACTTACTTCCATGTCACTAAATATACAATCAACACACAAAATCTATGGAACGCAGACTACTGCCATCAAACTTTGTAGACACAAACTTGGATGTATGACCAACCTAAAATAGGCATGCCAATAACATGCAACCAAGAAAACTACAATTTTGACGCCGGCTCGAGGTACAGGACGGCTCGAGGTACAAGACTTCCTACAACTAACTGCTATTTTATCTTTTTTTGGACTGAATATTGATATTAAAACCTTATTTGATTACATACAAAAAAATGTGTTCAATAATACCGCGAGAACAATAAAAACCCACACCACAAGTCTTTTCTTAGATTAATCTACAATTATAAAGATGTAAACATTGTAAATATTTTTAACTGTAATACATTAATAATTGACAGTTATTTCTTTAATTATTTAATAGAAACTTAAATTTAACACCTTATTTTGTCAGTGTTTGTCTATATTTTTAGTTAGCTATATTCAAGGTTACATTGCCGTCTCCAGTGTTCTGTGGTCTCTGTGGTCGAAGTAGTGAGGGGCAGGTATAGGCTATGTAAATAAATGTTTATTTGAAATAAAATTATTGCATAAACATTTATAGAACAAAATAAATGAACATTTTTTTACAAAATATGTTGAATATGTTGACCATTATTTTCTAAACTTAAATGACCTGTTCTCTTAAAATTTTCAAACACATTAACCAGAGTATCAGGGATAAGTTCATCTAATTTTTGTGAAATAGCATTTTGTAAATCTTCTAGATTTGGTGGTTTATTACTGAAAACATTGTATTTTTAGATAAGGGAATACAAAGAAGTCTGGAACTATAAGACTGGGTAACCTTGCTGGAAACAAATGTGTACTAATTAACCGATCATCATAAAATTCCTGTAAACATAGTATGGCATGATTAGCAGTATGTCCTGTGGTATTGTGTTGATGGAAGTAACCAGTTCTAATTTCATCATCATGAAATTCATTGAAAAAGGAGGTTAAGCTATTCTGAAAATAATAATCGGGAGTTATAGTTTCTGCAAAGCAATTGTAAACTGGAAGCAGCGACCCATAAACCGATATTTTGTGGATGTAACGGTGTTTCCTCAAACATATGCGGATTATCTGTTGCCCATATTCTCATATTTTGACTGTTAAGATACCCATTGAGATGAAACCAGGCTTCATCGCTGAACCAAGTAAGATCCAATATTATTTTTGTTGTTTAAGAACCAGTGACAATAATTGGTTCGAGGTTGGAAATCACGCGGTGAAACTTGATGAACCATTTGCGTTTTGTACGGAACATCATCAATAACTTCTACAGTTCTTTTGACAGCTCTTTCTCATCATCTTCTCCTTTCAACGCTTCTCTAAAATTATTCATAATAATCTTGGCAGTTTATAGAAATTGTTATAAGTGAAGTTTGCAGCCTCATTCGGATAACGCTGTTGAAATTCTGTGAAACAGAATTGAAATGAATATACCTATTCATTCATTCCATTCTTTGTGCCATTATGAAGGTAAGATTCTAATATGGAAATTTTATGTTTCGCTGATTACATCTTTATAATTACAGATTAATTTAAGACAAGACTTTAAAGTTCCAAGGTTTTCTTTTACTTGGGTTTTTATTGTTCTCCTGGCATTTAACTTTTTAGAATAAAAACGAAATTGGTGAAAATAAAGTGTTTCGTGTATCCACATGTTTCTAGGACTATTTATAAACTTAGGCGACAATCGAGGATCATATGTAAACCACGACAAAACAACTCCTTGTTATTGACAGTAGCTTGTTAAAAGTATTAAAAATTACTTTAGTCTTTAAAAAATGGCAAAAAAAAGGTATCGATGAAATAATTTGATTCATAATTTATTTATCAAAAACCGGAAAATCAAATTCCGAAATCACTATGTTTATCAAGATATCGAATATAGAAATATTGTGCGATAACACACAGCAAGTAGTTCAATTGTCTCAAAGTTTCGGTACATGAAAAAACTAAACTAACAGACACTGTTAAGCATAATTAGGGAACACAGACCTGCCAGCTATGACCAATTGAGCATACTCTGGAGTGATCCTGTGAAAAGACGTGTTTCAAGATCTACGTTACATAATTCAAAATTTAGGATTTACAACACATAAGGCAATATTTTTCAACTGTTGTCTAAATATAAATTAAAAAAGTAATATATTTTGTTTAGGATAAGAAAGAGCTACTGTTTAGACTGAATCAAAAGTAAAACAGATTGAAAAGGGTAAAAGAACATACTAATTGGAATTCTAAACAGCGATGAGTTTCGGTTTAAAGTTTGTAACGGTGACAGCCAGAGTCGTGTTATTCGTAAAAAAAATTATGTGTACCATCCAGATTGCGAATAAAGGAAAGTGAAATTTTCAGTATCTATCGTGGTGTGGAGCACAATGTCTGCAAGAGATGTAGGGAAACTGAATTATATTGATTGCAATGTTAACACAGAATATTTAAACCTCTTAAAAGAGTCTCTGATGCCAGTGTTGGAAAAAGTTTTGGTCTATGTAGAGGATTTTGTTTTTCAACAAAGTTGAGATGCCGGCCACACATCAAAAAGAGTTTTGAAATGGTTCTCTGATAACACTATTCTACTCTTATAGTGGGCTTCGAATAGCCCTGACTTGTCCCCGGTTGAGACACTTTGGCATGAAATAATGAAATGGTCGCGAGTAACTCTTGCTAGCTAAATCATAAACCTAGAGTAAAAACTTAAATAAATATGGGATATATTGACTATACAGGACTGCCACAGCCTAGTAAATATTAAGCCGCAAAGAATTAAGGCCATTATTAATAATGAAGGTGATGTTTTGCAATGGTAAACTTTCGAAATGCGTTTCACATTAATGTTTCTCTGATATGTTTTCGTTTTTCTGTTTAAAATATTATCTTAGTAGGTCCCTTTTTTGAAATATTAGTGATAAGAATGATATTGTACTTTATAGATATTCGTAATTAATTTAGTCAACTTTAATGCTTTATTGTGATTGGTTGTGCTCCTTGGGGACATCCTAAAATTTGTTTATATGTATTGGGTTGTTAGGTAACTCGCTAAAAAACGATGAATTTTGTCTTGTAAAACAAGTTAGTGGTTATAAGATCTTGAAGCCGAAAGCACGCTATTTTGCAGATCCGCTAAATTTGCATTTGGTGTTTATAAGTTAGTGTTTTTGAATTAAAATATATGTTTTAATGCTAGTTTACGTAGTCAAATTGTTTTCTTTCACGTACGATCGATAATTAGTGCAAATCTCCAAGAATTTCTAATTTTATGGTAAAATACGAAGATTTTTATTTGTTTTATCGAAATACGTTGTTCAAACCTGGTCGATAATTTATTTTGAGAAGCTGGCACAAATGTCAATGTCACATGTGGAAAATTTGAAATCTATTTTAAATAGAAAAAGAAATAATTAAAAATAATTATATATAGATAAATATATCAAAGTAAATGCTTCGAAACAAAGATATAAAAGAATTAAATTACAGGAAGAAATTACAATACGGAATTATACCTTGAAACAATTTGGAGGTTAGGACCTTAATATGATTCATACAAGTTTTATAAACAATTCATGGTGTATGCTGATTGGAAAGAAGTATTGAGAGCTGAATTTATTTACGTGTGGCCGAGATTTTGATACAACAAACAACAATTAACTGCAATAATTTGGTTTAACAAAACCCTGGACAACTTGTCTACTATTTTCGCAGGTGGAATTCATCACGGGTCATCATTCATCAAATGTCGAAGATACAACGACTTTTATTATCAAAAACCCGATCTCCAACACTTAATTACAAATTCAGGAACAAGTAATGTAAATAGTTCTAATATCTTAGATCCTGCCCCCCCCCATACTGATGTTTATGTGTGTTTAAACAGATCTTTAAGAAGCTATAAATAACGAAACAATTACAAATAAACCTATTTCTTCTATTTGAAGTCATAAATTATTTTTAAATTAAATTCTTGTTAATAATTCACTAACTATTTTTCATCACCACTAACGTTTTTATATATGGAATGTGGATAAATAAATCGATTTTTAGTAGGTTTATTTCTGTGGCTCCTTTAAGTTAATTTCACAGTTTATTTTCAAGTATTGATATTATCTTCTGCACGTAATTTATGCATGTTTGGTTAAGATTCCTATTAATTTAATCAACAAACGGTGAACTTTTTTTGATTCATTATTGTCTGAACTGATTTAGTTATAAGTTAAAAACGGTTTGAATTCATCACGAATTATTCTTAAATTAATTCATACCTAAAATATCCTGTTAATTATAATTGCCAAATATCTGGTGATAGTTTCTTTCTATTTTTAATTCATTACTCACATTATCTTCGTAGGATGTGAATCATGGAATTTTGATTAAAGTTCATATTAACCTGAGCAACGTAATCGACAAATTGCGAACCGTTTTTCAATTACGGCTTGCAGTAACTACCAATTTGTCTTTAAGGCCTCCTATTTTAATACCTTGTTGAAGTTTCAGTTTAATCAAGCGGTTGTTTATCGCCTCTATACAATGTTTTTTAGTATTTTTTAATGATAATTTCCAACCACCTCGACATTGTGCAAACGAGGATCACGATAATTAGTGTCTTCACAGTACATTGAAACAAAATGTATATGCCGCAGGCGTTTCACATAATACGTCTTTCTGAAAAACGTCGTCAGCTTGCAGAAACATCAACTATTTTGCAATATGACGGCTGAGTTCCAGTCATTTTGTTTTAGTGCTTTTAGGCAAATTGAACACCGACTTGATTGTACGCAATGTGATTGCAGAATTTGCTCTGTATTAAATACTATTTACACAGTGTACTGCCCTGTACTTCACTTGGTTCTACGAGTAATAGTGAAAGTATATGTAAAGAAGTTGTAACAGTGTTTTGAATTTATTTAGTGTAGAAGATATTTGTTAATTTTTTAGTACATACCTAGTGTAAGTGATTGTTATAAATTTGCCCAAATTAAACACATTTATTTTGTTATCTCCATACATTTCTCGAGTCTAAATTATGCAGTCACATTGCATAAAATCAAGTAGTTGTTCAATTTTCCTGGAAGTACTAAGACTTTTTCAGAAATACAGATTATGCGAAACGCATGGGATATACAGGGTGTCCCAAAATGTACCGGCAATATTTCAAGGATGTATTCCAAAACTTATTTAGAGTCGAAAAGTCCATATAAACATATGTCCTAAACGTAACCGTTGACGAGTTATTGTTTATTTAACAATTTATGTGGCTAAAATTTTAGGCCAACGAGTTTTATGAAATAATCTTTTTTTGAATAGATTTTCATTATTTTATTTACAAGAAATGTTCTAAATTATCTTCATTGTGTACGATACACAAAGCCGCACGTCACAGAAGAGATCGCTGCGTTTTTTATATGGTTGCTGGGATATTCCTAATAATATCGGCAGCCTGCTGTATTCTTTGGCGTAGTTCTTCTACCGTGTGCACTTTAATTGCATACACAATTTGTTTCATGTGACCCCAAAGATAAACATCTAATGGAGTCGGATCCGCCGAACGTGGTGGCCATACTACAGGTCCTCCTACTCCAATCCATCTTCCCGAAAAATGTGCGTTAAGCGAAGCTTTAACATGATAACATGATTTAACATTGATGTGCTGGTGCCCCATCGTGTTGATACCACATTACATCTTTCAGTAATAAGGGTAGAGAGTTTTCTAGAAAATATTTGTAATTCGCACCATTCAAACGGTGTGGCAATTCAAATGGTCCAATCAGACGATCATTAAGAATACCAGCTATCATATTAACACTAAATCTATATTGAAAATGCGAGCGCTTTCTTAAATGAGGATTTTCTGCAGCCCATTCATGAAAATTGTGATAATTATTCATACCATCGTGTGTGAAAGATGCTTCATCGGCCCATAAAATATGCGGTAGGTTTTGATTATTGTGTACCCAATTATGAATTTTTTAAACGAGCTTCAACATCATTATCTAGAGCGTGAACTTTTTGATGATGGTATGGATGTAAGCGAGCACTTCTTATTATTCTCCAAACCTGGTTTCTAAATATTCCAGCACGTAATGCAAATCTTCGCACACTTAAACGGATCTTCTTGTAAGAAATCAAGAACTTGTCCATCATCGTTTATGGGTCTACGGACAATTCCTTGGGCGACTGCACGTCTTGCATTGAAAGTGCCATGTTCCCTCAGCTGACGATGTAAATTAAAGAAAACTGGACAGTCTTTTATTGGGATATTTTCTACGATATGCATATTGTGGTGCTAAAGCATTTCCATCACACAGACCGTAATCATAACATCTGCATATTCTTCATTTGAAAATATCATTGGGATTGTGAATCACTTGTGAGTTACGATGGGAATAAGGATACAAAGAAGAACGAATAACTTTAATATCACAATAATAATCCGACAAGTTACAAACAATAACGTGATAAAAACGATGTTCAAATGTTACCAAACAAAAAATGCTATCATGGCAACTAGATCAGTATTTCAGAAATCCGTTGAAATAAAATTTTAGCCACATAAATTATGAAATAAACAATAACAAGTTAATGGTTACGTTTAGGACATATGTTTATATGGACTGTTCGACTCTAAATAAGTTCTGGAATTCGTCATTGAAATATTGTCGGTACGTTTTGGGAAACACTGTATACTCGTACATGTCGATTTATAACTAAGTTTATCTAGAAGCTGGTTCCTCCTCTTCAGCCGAACGGTTTCGGTTCCACGGACTTTATATTTACATTGCGTAAGGGGATCCTAAAGCGACTTGGTAAGCAAAAATTAAGTGTAATTTTTACATCAATAAACTATTATATTCGATTCCTTGTTCTTTCAGAGATTTAGGGCCACCGACTTGAATGCTGAAAAGCGAACGGCAGCCAATTTAAAAGGCAATATCTATAATAGATAATAACAAAAATTGGTGACAGGGTCTTGGCATTGTCCTGTTTGTAGAAAACCAGATAAATCTTGACATTGGGGTTGTGTACATTATGTTTTTAAGGGACGGTAGTGAAAACATTTCAGGAACTTAATTCCACATGTTGCAGAGGTATATTGATATCACGGTATTTTTTTATACCCCATTTGGCAATTTCTTATCACAAGTTCTTGTGAATTTTTGGATAATATTTTCATATTTGGATATTTTTTTCTTGAGTTACTTTTTCGAAATCTTTATTCGTGACGCTGTCAATAATATCTCTGTCATTAAGATAGTCGCACATTATAATATTCATTAATTTGCAGATAATCTTGCAGTTCAATTTCATCGGAAATATTAAAGCAGGGATTCAAATTTTCCCAGCTTTGCTTTAATTCCCTGAGAACGATATTGTGTATTGCTTCCCATTCAGTAGAAGTTGCTTTTACAAAGCAGTTTACAACTGCTGACGGTGTAATACAATTTGTCCCCAATTCTGATAGTGCGGCGATGCAGTCCCTAAGCGATATTAAGCCGGCCAACGGTTGATTATGTGCAACTATTTAATGGTATTCAGTAGAATTCTCTGTCGGTATTAAATTTTAATATTTTTTAATACACCTTGATTCATTAGTAATTTTCACTTTGTCATGTTTGGTAGGAAGAATACCAGCTTGACATATTTAAATTTATGTGTACATGTATTCGCTGTGGTTGCTGGAGAGGCAGGGTAGTTAACAATGAACATCACGACTTTTTGCTTCTGCTTGGCCGTATGTTCAGCAGGAAATACTGAACACAAAACAGCTAAATAATTTATTTTTCGCTTTTTTTTATATTTAAGCTAGCTTCTTCAGATGAGGTTCTTGAAGTTTGAAATTCAAATCTTTAACAACAAAGCTCAACTAACAGATATTATCGATGAACGTAGTTCTTCAACAATAAACTTAAGATATAACAATAAACATGACTTCTGCACCAGTCCAAAATGCAGATTTTTCATCTTAAGATTATGTTGAAAACACGAGATTTCGATATAAGATCAAGGCAAATCTAAGCAAGGCTGATAGTAATTTCTATTTACTTTGACACTGCTGTTCTGAATTTTACAGTACTCAAATACATTTGTCTGTTCTTTTTAGTAAAGTCCATTTCACTTGCATTAATAGAATACACAGTTGCTGACTAAACTAAAATGATTTGGATTCTGCAAGAGGTTGGTGGTAATTGCTGAACGGTATCCAAATAGAAGAAACCCAAACCACACAGTTATTAAACGAACTGACCAACGCCTATGAGCGAGAGAGGAAGTATTGATCTAAAAAGAAGTAGTGGTGGTCGTCATATAGAATATTGAACCTACGAGAAGCTTACGTGGTATTTCTAGGATTGTAGAAATACTAGTGTCGACAGTACACAGAATATTACACGATAACGGCCTATATCATTTTCGAAAAACGAAAGTGCAACATTCATTACCATGCACTAGTACTGCCAATGGCTATTAAATAAACATCAGGAAAATCCAAATTTTATTGGCAGTATTTTACAGACAGATGAGCGACATTTACTCAGGATGGGGTTTACAATACTCATAATAATCATGTGTGGGCAGATGAAAACCCTCATGCAACTCATGTTCGAAGGCATCAATATCGATAGGGTGTTAATGTTTGGGCAGGTACGGTAACTAATTATTTTATTAATCTTTTTATTCCACCAAATCGCCTTAACTGAAAACTTCCTACATTTTCTAAATGAAGATTTTCAAAATATTATTGGAAAATGTTCCGTTGATAATTAAACAAATAATGTGATACCAACAAGATGGTGTTTCAGCTCATTATGGAATCGTGGTGCAGGATTGGCTTCAAAATCATTTTCCAGATCGGTGGATTGATTAAATAAAGGAAAACATGCTTATCAGAGCATGGAATCCTCACCTAAAAACAGATATAAGACACACTGCGGAAAAATTAAGCGCACCTGCTGCTGAACCGGCTCCTATTAGACAAGAAAATGCAAAGTGCCGTTGCGCTTACTGCCTAAATCGGAAAACCCGGTATTTTTATTTTGTATGTTATAAATGGCTTTGTTTGGAACATGTAAGACCTATGTGTGCTGATTGTCTTCAAACCGAAACCGAAGATGAGGTTATTTATTAACAAAACGAACAGTGCTATCATATTCTTAACCTTTCAGTACTAACATCTGGTCTTTCAGACCGACATCGACAAGGAGGTTTTTCAATTGTATCTTAAGCGAGCATGTTCCTTGTGGGTCGAGCGTCTATGTACCTTCAAACTTATTAGTGTGATAGATGCTACCCAAATGTAAAGTGCATATCTACATCTTTGACCAAGATATTGTGTATGTCGGTTTCGTAGACCCATATTAATGTTTGTGCTACATTGCATGAATTGTATTTTGGTAACAAAATTTTTACTTTCGCCGTAAAATAGATAAAATAAATTGACTATTTTGTTAGAAATGGATTCGAAAAACAGCAAGCTCAACTTCAGAGCTTATGGGATGAAATGGAAAATGATGCGCCTATAGATTATGATGACGAAGAGGATTTGGATGAAGAAGATAACGTTGAAGAGTCTAAAAAAGATTCGGACACACAGCAAGACATGGACGATGAAGAGGCTAGATCTGATACTGATGAGGAACCTCCACTATTTTCTTGGAAAAGACGAGAAAACAAAATGGTTCAACCATTTTCAAACTCCCGAATACCGAACTGCCAGTTCAACTGACCGCATAGAACTAAAGGCCTTGTTTGGACTACTGTATTTATCGGGAGTACGAAAAACCAAAAAGAAATCGTGAAACCAAATGCAAATGTAAGAACTGCTAGAAATGTATGTGTTTAGAGCATATTGTATGCATTTGCCCGGAATGTATTAATCAACCAATTAAGTGATATTTCATCATCTTTTTCGTAACGTAAATTGGGTCTGTCAGACACCACCCGACCACTCGTGTAATTTTACATCACTCGATTACTGGAGGGTTAATTTAGCACCCACTGCCCGAAAAGATTGACCGCCGCAAATTAAAATTATTTGAAAATAAAGATATTTTAGAAGCGTATACATTCCGATTTAGTATATGTGTACTAAAATGTAGTTATTGACCCACAAACATTTAAAATGAAATTTTCGGTATTGTATTAAATAGATCGTAACAACTTTTACACATGAAATATTTATCTAGAAGTCGACAGTAAGAAAATGCCGGGTACAACTTTCTACCATAAATAATGTTTTAAATACAACGCGATCTTTCAGACAAATACGATATGTCATGCATGCATTTCTTTTATATCCGGATACGAATCACCAGCATCGTGTAAATAAAACTACACATCGTAAAACACGTAATTCTAACAGCAGGGTGGTTAATTACTATTCAAATCTATTACCATAGTTTCCCACATCCGTTTATGAAAACATAAGCATCTAATCTGGTTCATCAGTAGAATTATTTTCATACTTCAGTAAACATAAACAATATGAATATTCAATGTCGTTTAATGGTAAAGTATAAAGTTAATTACCGTTGGGACTTTAAAGATAATCATTTTCTAACAGTAATTTACCTTATATAATCGAATAATTTAATAAAATGTTACAGGAAATACGAAAAGTAGTGAATGCTAACAAAAATTACTACTTCCCACCGAAAACAAGCATTACAAATCATTATGAATGAAATTCAAATGCAAATTAGAAGAAATTGATACCAACGGCGCATTATTAATTTTGACAAGCGTCTGTGGTGATAAATTAAAAAAATTGCAACTTTCTGAACAATTAAAAGCGTACACTAATTCCTTCCATAACACTTTGATTGACTGTCAGTGTTTAATAACTTTCTTAATTTAATTAAGAAGTATGTTTTAATTAAGCCAACAAATTAACTCTAAAATGCAATTTCCTTCAATTACTTGGTACTTAAACACCAAATATATATTGCTTGTTTAGTCTACTGTTACTTTGGAAAACCCATAATTTATGGGAGCAATTATAATAGCATCTAGAATTTTTAAGAATTGTATTTCTGTGCGTACCTAACCTACGACATGAGCTAATCGTTGCTTCCAAAAATTGAAAATTATGCATCTTATTGAGTTTTAATTAATTTCAACGTGTTACGCTTTCAAACCTAATTCGTATAATTACTGGTTATCGCATTGTGTTGTTTCAACGCACCGGAAGGAAAACAAGTTTTACTTTCACGTTAGCCGTCTGCTTTGTCAGATTAATAACAATTGTGTAACAATCTTATATTAATTGCAAGAAACTTGTATTTGTAGTAATTTATTTATGCTATTTTAATTTAAAATGAATGAAAATAATTTAATAGGTGATTAAATCAAAGCGTTTGTGTTGGTAAGTACATAAATCGACGTTTTATTTCTAATATATTGTATTTATAACCATTAGCAAATGTTCCTTATCTAATATACAGAGTTGCGCATTAGTGCGCCAAAGTTAAATCTTGGCATTAAAAAATGATTTTAAGTGATGCACTGCCAAAATGCGCACATTATAAAAAAATTTAAATATACAGGGTGACTTGCTACAGCCAAGTATATTCGAGGTATTATTTTTTAAGTAGGACACTCTCTATTTTTACGTTTTTGAATTCACCGTGAATTGATTTTTGATGAGGCGTTGCCGAGTTTATTTAAAAAATGTGAATATTTTGGCCGGCACTAGGTTAAGTTAATTCAGTGCGTGAGTATTACGATTAATTAAAAGTACGAATTTTGCAGTTATGTAACCAAATGATGTACTACAACGACAGCTACTAAATATTAATTTTATTATACATGGTGTTTTTTACAGCACCGCAAATTTAATTTATTTCAAGGAACATTTTTTCAATTTTTCAAATGGAAGTCTGTATATTATTGTATTTCTCAATTGGCATGTTAATTCTCCACAAGTTTTATAAAGATTGTCCTATACCTAAATTCGATATTTTCGAAGATATTTTTGAATTATTAAATGATTTATATCTATCCAATTCAATAGCCTTGATTGTGCACAAAGTGACAACATGATGATATTTTGATATTTATGCCTCTGTAGCACAAGAAATGCATTTATATCATCTAAATATTATTCTTATTTCTGTAATTTTTCATCATTTGGTAAGTATGAAGATTTTAGCATATTTCTTTCATACCTCAGATTAGCGTTTTTAGTTAAGTTGATATGAATTTTGAAGAAAACGAACTCGTTGATATGGTTTCAATTACAGGCGCGAGCGAACAAAATTGTTTATTAACTTAATGGATATATTCTCAAAGTTATCCTAATGCTAACAACCTTCAGTGACAAACTTAGGAAGAGATATTCATTAGAACAGGAACTGTAAATTATGAAGAAAGTGAAAAGAAAAGACGCATGAGTGACGAAGGTCAGTTGAATGTTTTGTTATCACTAGTAGAAGAACCATCTCCTGTTTGGACTATAGTATCAAGACAAATCATACCTCAATCTACCGTCAGCAAACTTTTGAAGCAGAAGTTTCATGACTACCGTATTTTATATCATCAAGGATTGTTGGGGCCATATATGGGCATTAGAAGAACATTTAGGGAGTGGGGATTGCAAATGGAAAGAGTAACTCCTAACCTTTTCAAAAAGCATTATTCACTGAAAAGTCGACCTTCCTCAAAGTGGTACCCCATACCGACATAATACTCATCGTTATGCAATAGAAATCCGAAGTTGGTGGACAATACAATCGATTGAAAATGTTTGGGGAAATATTTTGAGTAATTCTGTTATTGGGCTTCATTTTTTAATGGTCATTTGAATGGTGCACAATATTTGTATTTATTGCAAAATAATTTGCCTCGGCTCCTGCAAAATGTAACTCTAAATCTAATGGAAAATATGTCGTTTCAGTGCTACGATGCTCCAGCACTTTTCGCACTAGTGACTCGACAGTTCTTGAATCAAGAATTTGAAAACAAGTGAATAGGTCGCGGCTGCCCATGAATTGGACATCTAGATCGCCAGTCTCGACGAAAATGGGGATATGTAAAACATATTGTGTACCAGATCCCTGGAACTACTGCAGAAGATATACTTTCCGTTGAGTCGTTACGAGCAGTAAATATACTCAGTGACATGGAAATCGCAACAATAAGAAGGGGTAAGAATTTTTTGACCAAACTTGGCAGAAACGTTTAACTACTAAAAGGTAGCAATTAATTAAATTTTAAAGAAAAAGAACAAAATATAAACATAATTTTTATTAATAATGGTTTGCTCCCCCCCTACTTGTTACACACTCCCCCACTCTTCGTGGCATCGATTCTAGCATATGGTCGATTTCCTCTTGAGGTGTTCTGTCCCAAGGAACCTGTAATTCGTGCTGTAGAGCTTGCAGCGTCTCCGGAGGATGCACCAAGTTCCTCAGTCGTCTCCTCATAATGTCCCAAACATGCTCGATGGGCTAAAGATCGGGCGATAGGGGTGGCCATGGCAAGAGATTGACATTATCCTCTGCATATCGGTCTATAGAACGTCTTGCAATATGGGGACGGGCATTATCCAGCTGGAAAACTGGGTCATCCAACTGCTGAAGAAATGGAAGAATATGCGGTTCTACCACCTCATCCACATATCGCTGGGCGTTCATATTGCCTCGGATGAATAACAAACGGGATTTACTTCCATAAGTTGTAGCACCCCATACCATAATCCCCACAGTTTGCTGCACATGCCTCGCAACAGAAAATTCAACATTGCGACGTTCCCCACGTGTTCGTCTGACCATCATACGGCCATCATGCAGCCCCAAACAGAATCGGGATTCATCACTGAACACCACCCTATGCCACTCTAGGTTCCAGTGCAGTCGCAACCTACACCACTCCAAACGTTGCTGTCGGTGTTGAGCCGTTAGTGGTAACACAACATGTGGCCGATAGGGTTGCAAGCCGAAAGCTCTGATTCTGCGGTAAACCGTTTGAAGGGTTATAGGACGACCTTCGTTAGCTAACCATTGATCGGCAATAGATCTGGTACTGGAGAATTGGTCTCTTGTTGCCATAAGTCGAAGATGGCGGCCCTTCACCTCATTTATTCTTCTTCGCCCCCCGGTTCCTCTTCTGCGACATTGCTGACCTTCCCTAGTCCATGCCTGAAAGCTGCGCATGATGGTGGATTGGTTCCGGTTAAGGCTCCTTTCGCAATGGCGGTTCCAAAAACTAAGAGAGAGTCACGAAAGTTCAGAATAAGATGGATTTATCTAAACTGCGCCTCTGATGTACCTACAACATTTCTTGCCCGATGTAGCCACAAAACTACTGGGGATGAAAGGGGATTATACTTTTACGATTTGCAATTTCTCTGAACGAAAAACCACCTTCGCGCAGACCAACTACGACCTCTGTCGAATTCGCTTAATTGGCGGTAATTTCCACATTGGCGCACTCTAGGCATGGTCACACCCTCAAAACAAACGATCAAAAGCGAAACAATAAAGAACTGAACAAAATCTCCCAAAAAATACACCTGATAAAATTGTTAGAAAAAACTGAAAGAACTGTCATATAAGCCATTATCACTTGATCCATATGAATGAAATTTTAATCAATTGCTACCTTTTAGTAGTTAAATGTTTCTGCCAAGTTTGGCAAAAATTCCTACCCCTTCTTGGTGTTGCGATTTCCATGCCACTGAGTATATGTCGTTTGTGAAAAGACTGAACATGTGTATTGAACAGACCAGAGCTAACATTGAGCATTTGCTATAAATAAATACTCCTTGTTCTTAGTCGTCCTCTTCTACGTTACGGTCTTCCTGCCCTTGTTTTTCTTTTAAGTGTTTGTAATTGCCAAATATTTAAAGTGCGTACTTTTAATTTCCTGTATTAGTTCGTATTATTTTCCACGTAAACCTCTTAACATTCCGAGTGCTGAATGTTGTAAGACTTTTATCGTTTACCATGGCCGTTGCTGTGTTCGCTTTCTTTCTTCACTCGGGCCTACAGTACAATTCCGTTTTTTGGGAGTTTTCTGATTCCGTTCATGTTTTCATCCCATGTGTATTCATCTCCTCCTATAGTTATCTTCCTGAATCCCACCTTTGCCTTATGCCCTTAAGCTATTTTTTCTCTTGCAATTTTCCTTATTCGTTAATCGTTTTTCCGTCAATATTATTAATAATTATTGTCGTTACTTTGCGGGTGTTCTGTTTAAAAAATAATACCTTGAAGATGATCCGCTGTAGCCAATCACCCTGTATATTTAACGTATTCATAACGTGCGTAATTTGGCATGACATCGCTTTGAAACAAAAAAATTCCTTCATTTTAATAATGCCAATATTGGACTTAGACGCACTAACACCCGGTATAACGCAGATTACAGCTTATTAGTTGCATATTTCCTACAATCAAATCCAGTTCCCTTTTTTTATTCTATTGTATTGTAATTGTTGTATTTCGTGCCGTAAGTCAGCTTTCTTCGATCGTTTTGTTGTAAATGTCATAATGATTAAAATTTATAGAAAAAACTTCAATGGGTTTAATTAAAATCCTTTGAAATTGTTCAAATACGCGCATTCATCTAATCCATTAGAGCGGCACGATTACCATTTTGGTCTGCAGTTTCTAAAGCTGTATTTAGAATCGGCTAATGAAAAAAAGATTTAGCGCTCCCAGTAACAATATAATTAATTCAAATTAGTTTTCTAACACACTTCCTCCTTAAGACTTCTAAACTGGCGTTAATTTTTTAATGGCTGCTTTATGAGAGGACTACAGAATTATGATAAATAGACTTTTCTTTGCTGTCAGGTGTGGTTGTTCCTGAATGCATGATAAGTGTCGTGGTCCACTTCAAGCTTATTTGCTAAGTTATACCAGTTGAATCAGTAGGCTACGCTCCACGCTTTTTGATCATTATTTGATTATTAAATATGCTCTTCCGAGACGTAAGATATTTAATATGCACTAATGTGAGTGTCGACGAAAGGGGGCCTCAAGCGATGATTCCCTATTGAGAAAAGTTTTGACTTTTTCCTGTGATTACCGTGAGCATACTACGAGCAGTATATTGATGTGTATTTTAATAATGATATTTTTGAGGTTACAGCAGTAGAATTATTTTATATTGAAAATTACATTTACCCTTTAAATTATATTATACAAATAAAATCGATTTTTAAGATAAACTCAATATGTGATTACCTACTTTGTACGATAATGAAATCTCAACTTAAAAACTAAATTTTGATCAGGTAACTATTTTAAATTACTTCAATTAACTTCAAGTGGCAATGACGTGAGGTCATTACTTCAGCTACGTGTAAGAGAGATGAAAATAAATAGAAATTAAAGAGTGATCATTTTCTCTAAATCGACTATTAAAGAAGTTATGGCCTGTTTTAGTAAAATACTGAAGCAGCCGAAACAATAAATGATATTAAGAGGTATTTGATATAAACTATTTACGTTAAATGATATTATTTGCTTGTATGTGAAACAGTAACGCACCTTAAAACTGATTTCTCTGCTTGCGCTTATTAACAGTGTACATAATGTTTACCTTTACAACGTGAGAGTACGCCGATATCCATTACATTTATGGCTTTTATGATGGAAACTCAGTAGCCGCTGGTCGAGGATATTGGTTAAGACTTCCAAATCGGCGACTACCAAATCGACGAGTTTTGCAACGAGTACACAACCACCTACGTGAACACCGAACTTTCCCGAAACCGTCGACTGAGCGTCCAATACAGCAAGTACTAGGCAATGAGGACAACATACTGCGAGCAATTGATAATAATCCCAGCACCTCTGTTCATCGTGTAACTGCACAAATTAATACACCAAGACTGGGAGTTTGGAGAACATTAAAACGTTATGAGTTATATCCATTTGATATCCAGCCTGTTCAGCCCTCTTACCTAGATATTTCGCTAGTCGTATGTTGAAGATCTTAGGGGACGCATTTTTGAGACAGCAGAACTAATTCGGAATAACAATGATACGCTACGTAGGGCAACCCAATCTCTCTTAAGAAGGGCCAGAATGTGTCTCGAGAGAAGAGGTAGCCATTTTGAACAATCTTTATAGTGAATACAAATTAAAATATATATAAATATTGGCTTTTTTGAAATTGTAATTATTTGATAAATGATAATTTAACACCCTGTATTTTGAAAACGGGTTACTTTAGGGCATAGCTTTATTAGAATTTTTAACTATATTTGGTCTAAATATTACGTAGACGAAGTAGTGGTCTCACGTTGCGGGACACCCTGTATTTGTGACGGGCTTCTGGTTTTCCGCTTTTTAGTTTCAACGATTGGTAGATTCATTCCATTATTTTAATTCGTAAATACAGCATCTTAGGTCACCTTCTGGAATTCCGAAAGTTATTAGTTATATTATCCATCAGATTAATTACATATAGAAGTCAATAATTTAGTTGAGAATGCCATATAGTTTCTCGTATTGTTTCATACATACAGTGTGTCGCATTTAAGATGAAGACACCCCCATATTTTCGCTATTTGAAGGAATACAGATTTGAATTTTTGCACAGTCATACAGGCTCATGGGTCACACTTTTTAAGATACTCAAATGAAATCTGAACTTTAAACTCAGCCTACTACGAATTTACAAACAGGGTCAATTCTCCATATTTTGCGTCGCGTTAGAGATATCGAAAAAAATTATTAGAAAAAGTTGTTCAGAATATTATTCTAACCCCATATACCGAGTTTCATCACAAAATTCGCATTTTTAATTTTTTCATTATTTTGCTCTATAGCCAAAATAATTAGTTGTTTATTTTTTAATTTGATATTTAGTGTGCCATGGAAAGCAATTTGAATACATGACACTATTAAATTGACAATGCGTCAAGTTTTTACTTTCCATGGCACACTAAATATCAAATTAAAAAATAAACTTGTAATTATTTTGGGTATAGACCAAAATAATGAAAAAATTCAAAATGCGAATTTTATCATGAAACTCGGTATATGGGGTTAGAATAATATTCTGAACAACTTTTTCTAATAATTTATTTCGATATCTCTAACGCGACGCAAAATATGGAGAATTGACCCTGTTTGTGAATTCGTAGTAGGCTGAGTTTAAAGTTCAGATTTCATTTGAGTATCTTAAAAAGTGTGACCCATGAGCCTGTATGACTGTGCAAAAATTCAAATCTGTATTCCTTCAAATAGCGAAAATATGGGGGTGTCTTCATCTTAAATGCGACACACTGTATGTATGAAACAATACGAGAAACTATATGGCATTCTCAACTAAATTATTGACTTCTATATGTAATTAATCTGATGGATAATATAACTAATAACTTTCGGAATTCCAGAAGGTGACCTAAGATGCTGTATTTACGAATTAAAATAATGGAATGAATCTACCAATCGTTGAAACTAAAAAGCGGAAAACCAGAAGCCCGTCACAAATACAGGGTGTCCCGCAACGTGAGACCACTACTTCGTCTACGTAATATTTAGACCAAATATAGTTAAAAATTCTAATAAAGCTATGCCCTAAAGTAACCCGTTTTCAAAATACAGGGTGTTAAATTATCATTTATCAAATAATTACAATTTCAAAAAAGCCAATATTTATATATATTTTAATTTGTATTCACTATAAAGATTGTTCAAAATGGCTACCTCTTCTCTCGAGACACATTCTGGCCCTTCTTAAGAGAGATTGGGTTGCCCTACGTAGCGTATCATTGTTATTCCGAATTAGTTCTGCTGTCTCAAAAATGCGTCCCCTAAGATCTTCAACATACGACTAGCGAAATATCTAGGTAAGAGGGCTGAACAGGCTGGATATCAAATGGATATAACTCATAACGTTTTAATGTTCTCCAAACTCCCAGTCTTGGTGTATTAATTTGTGCAGTTACACGATGAACAGAGGTGCTGGGATTATTATCAATTGCTCGCAGTATGTTGTCCTCATTGCCTAGTACTTGCTGTATTGGACGCTCAGTCGACGGTTTCGGGAAAGTTCGGTGTTCACGTAGGTGGTTGTGTACTCGTTGCAAAACTCGTCGATTTGGTAGTCGCCGATTTGGAAGTCTTAACCAATATCCTCGACCAGCGGCTACTGAGTTTCCATCATAAAAGCCATAAATGTAATGGATATCGGCGTACTCTCACGTTGTAAAGGTAAA
>JABXWE010024429.1:0-33606 GCA_014611495.1 Limonius californicus | reverse complement strand
ATATTTTTCCTTTTGGGAGGAAGAAGAAGAATGGCAAAAATCGCATCAACAATGTTTTATCATACAATTACCTAAGATGTTCCTATATATTAACGTTTATGAACTAAAATATTTTCAAATATCCAAGACATATTTTCAAATGAAGTAATATATCGTGATAATATATGTATATTATATAAATTATTATATCCTGTTTAACTTTTGAATAGATTATAAAATAAACAAAAATAGCGTATAATTATCTCTTCAAACTATATTTATAATTAATTTTAAATTGTATTAATATTTGTATACCGACTATACTCGTGAATAATAAGTAATACTGAGAATATTTTTATAAAAATTGAAATTCTTGGGGTTGAAGTCAAGTTTTTCAGGTACATCATAACAGAATGCCTAAGCTAACGTAACTTAACGTAACCTTTATTTTTCGTTCATTCATACTACCATTTCCCACCCGGAACCGCTTTCGCATTACTTCAGGGGGGTGCGAACGTCCCTTACACACTAACTATTGCACATGCTCCCTAAACTTAACTAAGTGAAATGCGGTCGCCCCAGTCGGAATTTGAACACCCAGCGGATCGACTGCAGTTCGCTTTGGCCTCGAGTGGGATCGCGGTTCCGCACTACTTCATCGAGGCTTCTAACCTAACCTAACCTTTTTTTCTTCAATTCATTCATACTACCACCGCCCCACCCCTCAAACTGCTTTCGCATTACTTCAGGGGGCTGCGGGCATCCTGTACAGTTTACACACTAACCATTCATACAACATGCACCCTAAACTTAACTAAGTAAAATACGGTCATCGCCTCAACCAGAATTCGAATACGCGACCGATCGGCCGCATTTCACTGTGACCTCGAGTGGCAGCACATATTCGCACTGCTCCACCGAGGTCCCACCTAACCTAACCTAACTTTTTTGTTAGAGGAGGGGAAACCTTCATCGGCGCCCCGCATTCTGCGGGGAAGTGTGGAATTCCTCCTAATACATGGGAGACCTTCCCACTAAAACCCCTTCCGTCTTCGGATCAGTTAATCTCGGGACTATCATTAGTATTACTTCAAAATCAACTCCGCATTCCTCCTCTTCTGAGCTTACTCTTTCACTTTTTTGTCACCGCATTGCACCACATCATGTTTCATCTCTTTTTCCAACTGCGATCTTTTCTTCCAGTATGCCTTTTATGTAGGTCTGTATCTTCTTCCAGTTGTCTACGCTCACCTAGTTTAGCCCGCAGGCCAATACAGTTACCGGGGTGTGGCACGTGGAGCCATAGGTGAGAGTTGGGCCCCTGCGAGGACCAGTTGCCGAGGTCCATTACTAGGCTGGTCCGAGGATCCATCCCCAGTGATGTGACCGACCTCGATCAAAAGGTGCTACCTCTGACCCCATACACCCCTAACCTAACTTAACTTTATTTCGGAAGAGGAGAAATCTTCAAAACCTTTTTACCCTTTTTGGGAAGTACCGTATTTTCATTAACTAAAACCCATCTTCTCTCTACACCTTTTTCGGGACTGCTGCTCATTGCTTTAAAACAGTGTTGTATATGCTTCTATCTTTTACTTCACATTACATTTTGTTGTCTCTGTAGCTTCTCTTCCTCCTTCTTATGTAGAATCTCCCGCATGGCGGTTTTTATATTGTTCCAGTTCCCTTGTTTCTCAGTATTATTTCTGTTATGTTATCGCGTGCGATAGCTTCTTCCATAGTATATACAGTTTGGGTTGTCAACTCTCTTAAATTATATATTAGATAGTATAGATATTGTGAGAAACATTCATGACTTGTCAGCATTATAATAGACATTACATAGTAAGGGTCCCAGCACCGATCCCTGTAGCACCCCGCATGTTATGGCTATCCCCCGATCTTCTCGTATTAGTAGCTTTCTACATTTGAGGTACTCTTGCATCATGTTTTATAAGTATGCAGAGTGATTCTTTCCGTCAGTGCTCCGATAATATCCTTCCAAAGAGCCGAGTTAAAGGCATTTTTATGTCTGGTATTACCATGACACACAAGTCTCTTTTGTGTGCCATGGTAACACTAGACCTCACCTAACCTTTTTTTTCATTCGTTCAAACTACCGCCCCCTCACCCCGAACCGTTTTCGCATTACTTCAAGAGGGTGCGGGCGTCCCTTATTATATTAGCCATTCATCATCCACCCTAAACTTAACTAAGTGAAATACGATCGCCTCAGCTGAGGTTCGAACGCCCAGCCGATCGGACCATATTTCACTATGACCTCGAGTAACAGCGCGCTTCCGCACTGCTCTACCGAGGCCCCTGGACCTAACCTAACCTAACCTATCAACTCAATATGTACTCAATTAATGTTTATTTAGAAGTGTTATATACGTAATGGGTTTTTTTGAATTGTTATAGTAAAATATTTAGTTGCATATGTTGTGTGTTTTCAATTTATCAATTTAACCAATAACCATGGGTAATTATAAAAATACTAGGAAAAGTAAATAATTTACACGTGTTTATCAAACTAACTAATACATTTTGGAAACTATATAAAATTATCGATTAACATGAATAATTTGCAGATAGTTCTTACTTTTACTAAAGCTTTTGGTGATTATGAATATTAACCGGTTATTGCACGTACTAACCAATTTCTAACATTTACCGTAACATATACATAGTTATTTTTCGTTGTCATGCACTAAAGATCCGATAAAAACATTATCAATCTGATTTGATTGAAGGGTCCGTTACGGTTGACTGTAACATTACTTGGACGAAATTGTAATGGGATTGCTTAAGAGATTACTGAGCAGCCACCTCACTCCTCAGCTTGAAATCCTTGACATATTTATTGCGCGGCAAGGTGTAAAAATGTGCATTAAATGATCCATTTAAATTGCGACGAAATTACGAACTTATAAATCTAGTTTTCGGGAAATCTAGTCGCTTAAATCTTGACGTGCAAAACGCTCCGGAATGAAAAATCTATTTAGGAAGTGGAACGCTAATTAAAATATAAAAAATAAACAATGTTGTTTGATTAATGTACAGGGAGCGTGACTAGATAAGTTATTATTAGTGTTGTTATCCATTCAGTGTTTAATTTATGTAAGATAATAAACACCAGTATCATATTCTTTACTTGCCTGGCTTAACACTTTCACAACTGCTTGATCATCTGGGCAATAAATCTACACATATTTATGCGTATTTCGTAGTCACTATTGTTTTCTTCTGTTTATAAGTTTATTGGCACCGGAATATTATGTTGCTACTTGTCGTTCTCCCAACACGAACTTCCCTTTTGTCGTGACTTTTTACATTTTCTTATATCCGGTTTATCTAAGTAACACATCGCTTGAACTTTTAACATCGTGCATAGTGAAGTTGTTTTTTCAGCGTAGCGAATAGGAAAACCGTCAACGTCGAGCTTAACGCGCTGTATTTTCTTGTCTCTTATCAAAAGGAATTTTTATTGCGCCCCGTTAACAACATAATAAATATTTACTGCTGCATTTCATCGCAGAAAAATTCGGAACAAAAGCGAATTAGTTTCTTTCCCGCCGTAATTAGCGAGGCATCTCCCGATCGGTAATTAAATTGGAGGCTTTCTAATTGGCAAAGCAGTAGGTGTCTTAAATGACCGAAGCCCATAATTGCAACATAAATTTTTGTGTTTAGTAAATAGGCGCAGCACGAGGTTTTCGATGAAGCAAACTACAAATTATTGCCTCCGGTGTCGTCAACCGTCTCCTTAATGATAGTTAATTGTCCAATTGGTCCGCTTTGATGTCAAAAGGGCCCGGATACAGCCCACATGCCCTGAATGTACCCCCATATATGGCGTACAGCCTGATGAGCTCGCATACATACATAGGTGGAATTGTACTGCGAATTGTCTTTTATGTCGCTTAAATTAACTGTCATCATAAACGATGCCATTATCCGACTTCGTTTTAAGCGCATATCTGCCAAAACGTACAATGCCCTTTCATTAACTCGCATGCACACACGCTTTCCACACAAAAGATTTATTCGCATCCATTTCTCTTTACGAAACAGATTAATCTGTGCAACGCTGTGCAATTTACGTTTCTTGTTAAGTGCGAGTGCAAAACAGATAACGTACATAAAAGATAATGGAATGCCTACTAGATTCCCACTGCGTGGGTTATTAAATACCGTTCGGCATAGTCGGGGTTGCAAATATAAAACTAATAGGAAGTAGAACTCTTGGGGAGAACAAGATACCCCAGGAAATGGACACTAAAAAAATTTGAAAAATTTCGAACAGGGAAAATAATTTGATTGAGTCTGCAGGTAAAATCCTAACAGATTTATTAATATAGTATTGACGTTTTCTGTTTTTTTCTTATACTCGAGGGATTTAACAAAGGCGAATATCCTGTTGATTAAAAAATGCGGCAACCCTAAGTAAAGTGTTAAGGTAAAAAAATATTCAAAGCAAAATAAACATACAAAACAATTATTAGACCTGCAGTGACTTGGAGGAGAATCTTGGACACTTCGACAAAATGATATAATGAAATGTGTGATCGAAAGAAAGGTACTAAGATGTATTTATGGAGGAGCAAAAGAAGAAGGGGAACTGGAACAGAAGAACGAATAAAGAAGTAGTAGAAAAATAGGAAGAACCCAACATTGTAAATGTGATAAGACAAAATCGCTTATGATGATTGAAACAAGAATACCCAAACAACTGCTACACCAAAAAGTAGAAGGAACAAACCGAAGAGGAAGACCTAAAAGGCAGTGGTTAAAGTGCATAGAACAGGACTTAGCGGAGCTAAAAGTGAATAGCTGAGAGACTTTAGCTCGGAACAGGAAAAAAATTGAGAGACATCTCACAAAAAGACCACGGTGACTCAAAATAGGACACAATTAGCGTGTTCTATAGTCACCACAAATTGCGGGGGTGGCTCAGTGGTTAGAGAGCTAAGCTTTGGATGTAATAGTCCAAACGCTTCCCGGTTCGAATCTCCCCAGGGTCGGAAATTTTTCTAATCCCCTGGGTGATCGGTAGTGAGTCCCGGTCTCCATTTGCCATTGGGGATCAAATTAATGGCACTCCTCGTGTTACGACCGCACTAGAGGAGTAACAAGATCACATTCACAAACATACACCGCACACAGCAGGTTAAGCATGGTTACGCACCACCACGGTACCTCGCAGAGTCGGACCCTGTTGTGCTTTGCACAAACTAACTTAGCCTTGTCTCACACCAAAGCGATGGGCCTAAGGCTGCGAAAGCTTCATAATAATAGTCACCATAGCTACGTTAACAGACGACCTTTCCACTTGTGCTTTTCAATATCTAGTGGACAACATATCCAAGAATGAAATAAGGCGAAAAAATTATCAAAAAATCATAAGAACTTCTGACAAAAGATTAGCAAAGGTAGTCGAAAAATATGATACAATCAATTTACTTTTAGAACATATGTGGAATAAATTAAGTAAAGTATTTTCACTTTATTACAAACAGTTACAATGGTTTGTTGATATAAAAAGAAATTTTTAATTTTTGTAGCCTGGTCGCGTTAGGATCCCCTGAAAGAGCTGTCGTGCTAATGTCATCAACAGACAATCAAACCTGATATCTACTTATAAAAACAATTTTTTAAACATTCACACTACCGCCCCGCCCCCCTCGAACCGCTTTTACATTACTTCAGGGGGTTGCGGGGTCCCTTACATACTAGCCATTCATGCAGCCAACACCCTAAACTTAATTAAATGAAATACGGTCGCCTCAGTCGGGGTTTGACCCCGCGGGCGATTGAGCCGCATTTCACTGTGACCTCGACTGGCAACGCTTGTCCGCACTGCCCCATGGAGGTCCCTTATAAAAACTCCTTATAAATCCCAAACAAAAATTAAGGAACTGGTTTTGTAGTACTTGTAGTATGAATGTGAAATTACTTTCAAATAAACAGAAGCATTATTAAAATACTGCTTTGAATAAAATCGGTAGATATATTTTTCAAATGCTATTTCTAAGTACTTCTGATTTGCATGTGGATTTCTTTAAACAATTGGAAATTTACCATTTAATACTTGTTGGAATATAATAATTTGTATTTTTATTGCAACACCAAAGTAGTTTGTACTTATTTTATTACAAACTAGCACGTGTAGTACTAAAACTCGTATTTTAAATCAGTAATTTTTACATTTAAGTACATAACATTTCTACCCATGTAGTCTACGGACAACCTAAATGTAAGTACCCGTATTTTGGAATTTTTGGGAGAAGTGGTCTTCCTTACAATGTCTTCAATGTAACTTGTAACATGCTCTTCAATTTATTTATAAATCGGTACTATAATTATTGCTTAAATATTTTTTTAATTACGGAAATGTTTACTTTTATTGTCTAAGTACAACATCAAAGTATTTTGTACTTAAATTAGTATAGCACTATATAGGTACTTAATATTGAAATTCTTACTTGCGTAGTTATAACTTGAACGTAAGTACAATTCCCACTTCGAATACTACTTATATCTGAGTATCAACATGTATACTACGTATGTTGTCACAAGTACAACTTAAGAGTAAGTACTTGTCTTTCGTATTTTTAGCAAAAGTAATATTTATTACTACTTCTTGCTATTATTACAATTTAATTAAAGATCTGTACTGCTACATTAGTTAACTATTTTCTTAAGTACATACATGTTGATGTTTATTATTCGAGTACAACCCCAAAGTACTTGTGTTTAAAACTGGTGTTACTATCACTTAAGTACTTTTGTGATAAAGTAGTTTCTACTTGTATTTTCAACTTCAAATTATTCAAATAACGTACTAGCACTAGTACCTTCTAAATACTTGTTTGAAGAAAATATTTTATACCCGTACTGCCCAAGTACAATCTCATAGTTTTTACACCTTGCACTTCAGTTTCCTTAATAACAAGTACAACTACCATCTAAATATTCGTTTGAGTAAAATACTATTCAGTAAATATAAGTTTTTGTTAAATCCTTTCACATTAATAATACACAGAAGAACCTTAAAGGTTAGCGTTCTGAATCTACAAGAAATAATTACACATTCTTTATATTTATTATAATCCTGCTTGAACAGTTTGGAATTAATATAGAATGTAAATTGCTTTAATACTGCGCCCTGTATAGATTCTAATGGATTAGTGTAGTCTGTAGATATAGAAAATACGTATTAATGTTATCAAAATTAGTGTTTAACCATGATTTAATTGTTGAGATTGTATGTTGGGATACCTTATTTTTTAATGTTTTGCACCTAATTTAAAACCATTAGTTGCTTGTACGTTAACGCCATTTGAATCTAAGCAAATGCTTACATTCAGGATGTAAGTATTGTGTGACATAAATTAATAATTAACATGTCAATTATTTAAACAGCAAAAGGTACTTACCGAAGTAATTAAATATATCTTTAGAGTACCTAATCTCTCTGTAAGTAACTACATTTTCATTTTAACTCGTACTTAAACGCATTATAAAAATGTTCCTTGTGTACAATTTATCTATAGTTAGTCAGGCCTGCAGGCAACACTACATATCCAGCAGAATTCGTCTACAGAATGGAGAAAAGAAAATATTAATATTGTCTGTAAACTAACACATACGTAAATTGGTACAAAAACGAAAAGAATAATTAGCAGTGGAATCAAAATGTAATAATTTTCTTATGCAATTTAGTTCTAGAATATAAAATGGACTTTTCTACATAAGTAAGAAACAAACGTCCATTTGAACACCTGCCGTATAAATACTATAACATTACCAGGTTCTATCTTGTGAGAGCTGAATGGGAGGACATTTTTCCGTTGTCTTTTGAAGGGTGCGAATGCCCACTAGAATTCGAGAAATTTTGGGGATCCCTCGAACGAATTTTGTGAAAAATTAAAATTTTTGTGGCGTGTAACGTTCCACACGAAATTAAAGAATGAAGGTTTTTCTTGGACTTTAGTAAATTCTTGAACAATAAATACAAATAACAGAAAAATAATATGCAGCCAGCCGACGATGACTTGTATTAAGTGACTGGCTTTTAATTTCGTCCAGCACTGCAATTTTACTTGAAAGTGTCAAGTCATTTCTTGGCATCTTGGCAAGGGTTATGAATTTTTAATTAAAATTGTGGAAGAGCTAGTCTACTAATAGTACCATACGTTGCACACGCGCAGCGGCGTAGCTTGGTGTAGTTGTTACTGAATATACGTTAACTCCACCACGCTCCACCACGTCTAGCTGTGGCAATCGGCGTGTGAATCTCCGGCGCCGCCCCGACAGCAAGCATATGTAATGTCCGATAAACAACATTTAAAAAAACACGTTTTAAGTTTGTTATCCACTGCATTTCGTCAAGAATACATATTAAACTTTTTTTCTTGTGATTTTAAAGTTCTGCCATTGTACTACATATTTCGATGTTAAATTTACTATCCCGATTAAGCGATGTAAATTGCTATCCCCATTATTTGGTTACTGTTCTTTAACGTTTCGCCCAAATAAGCCGCTGTCGCGATTAACCGGCGCGGCGGCCCAATTAACCGGAATAGATTGTACTCATTGGGCAACCCCCCAATCAATTATTTTTCAAAAATAAGTTTACGTTAGGTTTTTGTATACGAGAATATTAAAAATACAATTAAATATCATTGTTGTTAAATATTTTGAAAGCTTAATTCCTTCTCGCGACAGTAAGAGCAATCCTTCCGAAGCCAAAACGAGCTGCACAAATTTAAATCAGTGCATTAACTTCAGTCAATTGAAAAGCACGTAGCAACAACAAACTGATGGTCTAATGGACAAATTGCAACTGTAAAATTAAAAGCGTCTTGCAAGCGCACAGCAGAACGAACATCAGTGCGCTTATGTGCAAAAAACCTGTAATTCCATCTCTCCGGTCCAATAAAACTTGTCCGGACGAATGAAATAGAGATTCGTGATTAATAATTGGCGTTTTACTAGACGCGATTACATTTCAATAAATGCGCCGGGATTTACGTCACGTCAAATTACCGAATAGGAGCTGCTCTCTTACAGGATTAATCGCGAACGTTGAATTTGCGAGTATCTTCGGGGCACGTTTTGTGGACTAACTTTTCGGTTTATTTTGACGGGGAGCACGTCGAGAGGAAACTGATATTTATTTACATCTGTGAAATTCGAATTACGAGGCAGCACTTGCTTTTAGTACCAGAGCTGGAGAGGAAAATTTCATAAAAATATTTAGTTCCGGGAATGAAATGCACAATTTATTAAGTGGAACTGAATTTCGCATGGTCCCTTCATGTCCTTTCGCATTTTTTGGTGCTTGCAAATAGATCAAATTGTATATGCTACGTATTAATTTTTCATAATATATTGATTATTGTTTGTATTGCAGATTATTTACACGTACATAACCTCATTAATCTTCCAAACACGCATAAAAATAAACTTATTTTCGTAACAGCGTGTATAATTTCCACAGTAAGTTTCAGTGGCTGCTTACTGCTCTTCTTTATAATAACGCTTCCGTCTCACGGAATATGTAGTTATACCTGTATAGGCATTCCCAGTTTTCTGAAATTGTTTATAGTGAACCACAGCAGGATATTGTTCCAAGCAGTGTTTTGAAATCATGCGAAAAAATAATTACTGACTGCGAACAATGTATGACATTTTGTTATCAAAAGTCACATATCGACTGAGCAATAGATATCCTTCATATTAACAGTATTTATCATTAGTCTACTTGGCCAGGTTTTTAGAATGAACGGCGTCACGGCGTTCAAAGGCGTTTCCAGCTTGGGATGGATGCACTTTATATTATCAAATTCTTTTGTAGCTTGCAGTATTACAAGAAGTTTTTGTATCAATTTGTCGTATTCACTTCCACAAACAACTTTAATTTAGCTTAGTACTTCCATATCTTCTTCTCCCATTTCTATTTTACTTAATTCTTCAATAAAACACTGTTGATATTGATTGTCCTTCAACGAGTTGCTTTTGTTTTTCGCAGTACTTCGGCGTGGTTGCTTTCTATAATATTTCAACTGTTCGAAAAATGTGTTTATACCATAGTTGATATTACTTTTAAAAACTTCGGTGTATGTATGTTAACATTCTTTTCTTTCTTTCAGTCAGTTCTTCTGCTTGTGAAGTGCTTTGCACTGTTTTTATATATACATATATATTTAACATTTAAATTTTTGTACTTTTTGGTGCTTTTAATAAGCTTCTTGCACTGCACAATCCTTGAAAAGATTTTGTACGTTCCTTCTTATGTACTTCATGGTATTTTACTAAATTTTTACGTTTTGTAAAAATCCTTTATTCCATGGTAGTTCAGGCTATAGTTCATATTAAATTAGAATTTTTACATTCGGTGAAACTTCTACTGCTCTTTATTCCATTTTCATTAACTTTTTTATATTTCACAGTACTTGAGATGTCTTCATATGTTGTTAATACATAATAGTTTCTTATTGGGATTATGCAGTCCTTCAGTACTATCACAAACTTCTGGTGTATTCCATATTGTAAAAAAAAATGTTTGATTATCCGGACATTTCAGAGAGTTTCAGACTCATATACGTTTATTCATTGACTTGAGATATTACATTTTTGTTATTAAAGTTAGTTATATAATTGATGGCTTCGTGCCTCTTCAGTCCTGACATTTCAGATATTTCTTTTGTGTTTCAAGAAGTTTCTTTTTCTCAGCCCTCTTTCATCCAATATTGGACGAAGGCCTCCCCACTTCTGGCCTATTTTTAGCCTGTTTCCATTTATATTAACTCGCTTTGCTTCCCACTCCAAGTTCCTGAATATGCCTTCCACAGTTGTGGACTGATAGAATCGCCTTATCTGACCCCTATTCTCACTAGTATTGGCTGTGTATTATTATTATTATAAAGCTGGACTATCATCTGGGCATATTCGTGTATAGATTTGATTAGTTGATAGTATATCTGTTATCCAGTTAGCTATTTTGAAGTGCTTTCCTTACGGGCCGCATTTCCATGCTATCGAAGGCTGTTTGGTAATCTATGACTACCTATAATGATAGGTTATATTCTGTCGATTTTTCTATCAACGTCCTGATTGTGAGGAGGTGATTGGATATGCTGTGCCCCTTTCTGAATCTGGCTTCTTCCTGGTTGATAGAATTCTAGCTTCTTGTCACGTTTGTTTATTACCATTCTTGTCAATAGTTCATACAACTGAGGCAGTAATAAGATGGGTCTGAAATTCTCCAATCTCCCTTATGAAGTAGTACAGTCAGCGAAGTATTCCATTCCTGTGATATTTCCCTTCATCAACACATTTATTCAACGATGTTTTTAGTTTTCTCAGTATAATATCTTCCCCTTCCTTTAGTAATTCTATCGCCATGCCATCTAAACCAGGTGCTTATTATTTTTTTATTTTGTTTAGAGCTTCTATTACCCCTGCTTCTTCCATTTCGGGTAAGTTCTTTGAATTTTTATTTTGTACTTTTGTGTTTAGCCGCTGTTAGATCACTTTAGATGTGTTTTGTTTTTGGCTATACAATTCTTCATAGAATTCTTCCACTGCTTTCAAAATTCCTGTCATTTATTTCAGCGTCATTGTCGTCCTTGATGTTGTTTACTTGTTATTTCCCTAGAAATCGTTCGACACTCTTCAAGGTTTTTTTTTCTATTGCTTAATGTATTTCTTCCTCCAGTTGTCTTAACTTACCGTCTTTTATTGCTCTCTCCAGTGTCTTGTTTAATTTCACGTATGCACAAGTCTTTCTGCCATTATTTCTTTGCAGCTCTATTCTTTGTTCGGTCGCTTCACTCTTTGTCTTTATTTTTCTTCATTTGTACTATTTTTTATCCTGCAGTGAACATGATTTCTACTTCTTCAATTTTCAAAATTCTCTTTAATTCATATTGATATCGTCTTCTTTGTTCTTTGATTATTTTCTACCTATCTGCATACATTTTCTTTTAACTACTTTGTTTCTTTTTGGTGTCGTTCAATACTGATATATCCTCGATTATTTTCTTCCCGTATGAGAGTACGTACTCCATCTCCTTTTCTGTACGGGCATCCAGACTAATCGTTCGTCCATTTCCCATTTTTTCTCGAAAAAAGTGTTCATTGCATACATATTTTGTCTTTCTAGGAAATTGATGTGTTCGTCCCCTCTCCTTTAAGTCACTTAATCCAAAAGTTCCTTCTCTTCTTGAGGGTGCCGTCTCCTTACTGGAGGTTGGTAATCATCACAGATATTGGTACTTTATGCACGGCTGCTCTAAATGGTTCGATGGTGCTGCAAACATACCATTCTCTGAGGTTGCATAACCAGGATGTTCTTCGTCCAACGTTCCTTTTTCCCTGTACTTTTCCTTGGACTATGCGTTGTAGCAATGTATATTTTGGTCCTCTCATAATGTGTCCGAAATACTGTAGTTTTTCTCTTTTCATTGTTTTCACTACTTCTAATAGGTTAGGTATTCATTCTTCTAAGCACCTCTCCTTTTTTCACTCTTTCTGTCCACGATATTTTTAGTAATCTTCTGTAAATCCACAACTCTACCGCTTCCAATCTTTTAATGTCTTCTTTCTTCGATGCCCACGCTTCCATCCCATACATTAATATCGATAAAATGTAGCATGTAACCATTCTCATTCTTAAATCTAGGTTTAGTTCCTACTATGCTTTGTATTACTTTTTTTTTTCTTTTTGCCTTTTAAAATGATGTTTTCTGTTTCGTGGTACTTCTGCTCATTTCCAATGTGTTTAATATTTGATACTTTATAACACTTTGTGCTTTTTAGTGCTTTTGCTTTTGACTACTTCCACAGACTTTTAAGATCTTCTGTTTTGCATGCCATTTCAATTAACGTCGAACGTACCATACACTGCATCAAAAGCTTCTATTCTGTTTCAAGAAATTTTTGATGTGCTAAATTATTTGATGCTTCTATTTGCTTCCTTTGTACTTAATACTAGGTACTTTAGTATAGTACTTCAATATGCTTCTTCTGTATTTCATAATAGTTGGTCCATTGGTGTTAATAGTATATACGTTCAGTAAGCTTCGTTGTTTCGTGGTATAATTGTTAGTATGTAATTCATGTGGTACCACCTTTTACTGCTTCAAGAAGCTGCTGTTGGTTCTATTTTATATTACTTTCATAGATACAGAATTTCAATTCACTTTGTATATAGAAAATTAAACTTCTTATAATTTCTCCAGGTTTGTTTTCCATAAAGACTTTATTCAACCTGTGACCTGTTACAGATTTAACTCTTCATTTTAAATGAATTAAACTTTAAATTTCTTCCCATGTATCCGAAAGTTTCCGCTTTTTTGCACGACATTTTCTCCTCAGACATAGACTTAAAATTAAGAGTCGTAATAGTTTAATTTGCCAGGAACTTTAATAATGTAACTGTTTTACTTTTCCTTAACTAATTTTTAAACTCGGTAAGCAAATACTTCTTGTGGTGTATAAATATGCTTGCTTACTCTAAAATCTTCTGTTGTGAGGGTAATTTCAACATTTTCCCTCATTTATGGCGGTCTCAAGGGAGTTATATATGTATACTTTCTTAGAAACAATTCTAGTTGAAGGTTTTCTTATTAGTGTTGTTTCCATTTTGGAGGAGAAATTTCCTCCCGAAAATTTGAAGGATATTCTCCTGTTTAAATGTTTGTGTTAAAAAACTGATATTTTTCTCGAATTTACATGCCTTCGTTTTCCCTATTAAAAGTGCTCAGAGATTTACTTTTAGAAAAAATATTAATATAACGAAGGAAATATAAAATAAGCACTTCCATTTTCAGCATTTCATTCAGTGCCTGTTTGTTTATAAATGCCCTAAGAAGGCATTTCGAGGTGAGGAAGGGTAGGCAGTTTTAATCTTGATGAATAGGTCGCAATTTTCTTTTTAAAAGGTAATGAAGACATCCAGTTTTGCGAATTAATCTTGGGTGTGGAGAAATTAGTTTGAGTCTGCCATCGCTTAAGTTGGCATGGGTTGAAGGATGGCGCCCCATAAGTCACCGCCTGCATTCTTCCAGCATTTTTATTAATTCACTTTTGGACTATTAACTTTCGGCAAGCAAACGGCCCACTTTAATTGCGCAATTAATTCGATGCATCCAGGAATGTAGCCGTGAAATTGTACGTACGTTCATTTCCACTGTAACTCGGAAGACAGGCGTCCAAACAAACGCCCGATATAAATGACGGCCTCGAAAATATTTCTTCCGAGCGGCGACGACATCGTCCTTTTGCGTTCCTGTCGCTTTCGCCCGTTGTTTTACTTGGGTTCGTTTGCTAAACATGTTTTGACTACAAAGCCCTGAACTCTCGCACCAGATCCCCGTGAAATAAACTGAAATGTAATAAGATAACCCTTGTTAGCGGTCCCACTTTTCGGGGCTCCGCTGACAATTAGCGGTTATAACATCGACCACAGGCACTTGGCAACTGGCGGCGGGCATTTTTCAACGCGGCCAAGCCTACCAGAAGCATGCAAAACAAGAGAACAAAACGGCGTTAATAAATAAAATACGGTACAAGCGCATTCTTGCCTCCTCTTGGAGCTTTGTGGAAAGGAGACCGCGACGGAGCTACGCAGGAGGCGCGGGAGCGACCGAGATGTGCACACACCATCGAAGATTAATAGTGCCGAGTTAGATGGCAACATCGTTGTTCAATAATTTAAAAGAGTGGCTACCAAAATGTTGCCGTGCCCGGCTGCGAGCTTAATACTGCAAGGCGATCCATACTTTTATTGCCAAGCAATTTTTTAACGGCCGCCTTAAATTTAATATTTTAGACCCAACAGTGGTTTGAATTATAGAAACGTTGCAATTTTGCGGAGATCAGTTTTGAGTGTTGTTGTGGCCGTTTTCATGTTGTTGAGTTTTAAGTTATAATGTTTTATGTAACGAGCCCATCAGAATTTGAACTTATTAAACTGGTAACTTCCAGAAATTCTTGAATATTTTAAAATAACAAATCTGTACATTATATTCCAGAAAATTCCGCTAACCTAACTATTTAAGTCAGTTTTCAATGGCGCAGAAAGTCTTAACAAATTTCAAGTTTTTGTTTCAGTGTAATTAAATCAATTGACTGTAAAATAATACAAAAAGTTGTTCATAATGTTACAGCTTAACCCACTATCAAACTCTCCTGACTGCAGATTTACTTGAATTTAAATTATGTCGTTAATCAATCTAATAGCCATTCATGCACCCTAAACTTAACTAACTGAAATACGGTCGCCTTAGCTGGGATTCCAACATCCCAGCCGATCGGCCGCATTTCACTGTGACATGGCTATTACATTGCTCTAATCTAACCATGTGTATATAAACTTACTTAATACATACAGTGCGGTTGTAAAATGTCCTCCTCCCCTACTAACTTTTGAACGACTTGATATGTCCACAAAAATCTGTGTGCTTTAATGGGAAGCTAAATACTACTTTTTAGTACATACATATTTAAGTTTTATAACTTTCAAAATGGCGGCTAGGCGCCATCTTGAACTATTTTTTAAATGGCAATAGGGGTCGAGTGACACCTCATTTGAAAGGTATTTTAATTCTGAATCTGATCCTTGAGTTTCATAAAAAAACATATTAATCCAGAACAAAATAAAAATAACAGATGATTGAAAATAACAAGTTTATGGAAAAGAGAAGGCACCCGGAAAATTTTGCTATTTGCGGTCAGGATATGTTGTTGGCCTCGTCGAGGACAACAACTTTTTCTTATGGTACTTTCCCGTAGATCGTACCGCTCGGCCGCCATGGGCGTCTAAAGTCAAAACACAAATCGACGAACAGCACGTGTCCACATCATCGCAGCGGGTCGGTTGTGAGCTCAATCTGTTTGCATAAGTACGGCGCGTCGACGGCCGGCGAAGGCGGTTGCAACATCCCCGAAGGGGGCGCAGGAGACGCCGAAACGTCGAAAAAGAAACATAAAAATCGGCATAAAAACTTAGCCGGCGTCCCTTCCTTCCTTGCTGCTGAACTATTTATTCGAAATACTTGTCAGTAAAAACATTGGAAAAAATTTTGATTTGAATATTTTACTTTAAATTAATTTGTGTCAATAATTCCATGATTTTTTTCTAAAAATTGCTGCAATTTACCCATATTTATATAAAATCTATACAACGTTTTCGATAGCTATAGTTAAAGGTAAACTCACCACTGAACGTTCCTGCCCTCAGCAGTATAATTTAATACATAAGACATTTTATAAAACCTTGTGACTGCCTTCTCGTTGCTGTTAAATTGTTGCATTTTAACCTCTTGTACCAAAGACATAGGGGACCTACAGCTTAACGTGGCTTACAAACTACAGGAAGTGTAAACACTTCTACTCCAGGGAAGATTTAGTAAGCAGAATACCTCGCTGCTTTGCCACTGTCTTGTGAAGAAGAACGGCCCTTAAAAATTCCATGTTCCGGTACAGGGAATTGAACCCAGGACCTTCAACGTAAAAGTCTAGCGCGCTGACCTCTAGCTCATGGCCGCCCTGAATATCATTATAATTTAATAAATATTATATTGTTTTCCCGAGTTTATAATTGTAATTTAATTCATAATATGAAATCTCATATTTGTGACTGCATTTAAAGGCTTTTTGTTGAATCGCTGCACTGTATTAAATTTTTACTAAAAAAATGTAAAAGCTTCAATTTAAGATTGAAGTTTTATTCGTATGACATTGATGTAAAATTGCTGACTGTTTAAGGATCGTCATGATTTGCGCAAAAAAATGTAACGGGAATCCGATAAGTTTAAAGTTTTCACTACTATCTATCTGATTTACTTGTTTAAAAATTGTATAAAAGCTTTGAGGGCTTTTCAAGTTTTTGTCAACTTCATGTCCTAGCCCATTACCACATTCCTTTGATCTATTTAAAGTCTTTTATATGACAAATACTAGAAATATTTTGACGATTTAAAATTATCGACGCCGTCAACATCTTTCAACGTAAATATATTGCGTGGAAGATTTATAAAAATATTTCGATTTATAAAAATGTTTCGAATTACTTTATCCGCCACCAGACTCCCCTGACGCACTATCACATTCGCTTGATCTATTTAATCCTTTATTTGACAAATTCTAGCAATGTTTCCACGATTTCGATTTACCGTCATGAATACATTGCATGTAGGGTCTATAAAACGATTGCGATCTATTTATTCCTCACTAGACTCCATTCCTCACTAGACTCCCCTGACTTAATCATTTTTATGGAATTATATAATAAATCCTCCAATTGTTTGGAATTTTTCTTTTCTGTCTAACGGTTTGTTTTAAAATATAAAAGTTAGTAAAATATCACATGTCCCCCCCCCGTCCGCACGATTTTTTTATATTTTTCCTTTTCTATCAATTCTATTGTGAGTAAAATAAATCTTCGAATTTTACGTGGTTTTCGTATTTTCTCCTTATTGCCTGACTGTTTGCGAGTAAAACGTATTTAAGTTTTCTAATATGTTTAATAAGTTTTCCCCGCTACAAAACAGAATTGAATCTCAGGCAGATTCTGACGTCTTTGGAATTTTCACCGCATCCAACATTCTCCAATCTAATGTGCTGCGTGTAAAATCTATGAAAAGGGTTTAATGCTTAAAATTTGACCCGCCAGAAAAGTCTTATCGACTTAATTATATTAATTGAATTGATATGGCATATGCTCAGAACTTTTTCACGGCTTGGGAATTTTCATCGCCGTAAATGCTTCAACTAACCGTTTGTGTGGAAAATCTATAAACGTTTTTAATATATTTCAAATTTGACCTTCCACCAAATTCCTCTGATGTCAGCATTTTAATTGAATCCATACGGTTTGTCATAAAAGATACGCGGGATTGCAAAGGTTTTGTTACCATTGAAGTTTTTCAATCTTACAACTTCGTCGTGAAAAATGTAAAATGTTTTTGATAAGTTTTGAGCTTTATTCGCCACTAAACTGCTCTTAACTTAATAATTGAAAAATCGATAACACGGCGTTAGTGATACTTTTTTAATATATTTTAATTCTTGCATTACTCTATTGCAGCCTGGAAAATTTAAGAACAACCGAAAAGTAGGAAAATGTAAAAATATTTGAAAATTATTGCATTAAAATGTATTTTGTGCTATAGTTTGCATTAAAATAAAGCGTTTTCTACCTTAGAATAACAGCTGGAAACGAACTCGGCAACACAGTTTAGTTTTTTTTTTAAATTATGGACTTAGAAATGTCCAACTCTTGCTGAAAAATTGTGAAAGTGTATGAAAAGTTTCTGTTTAAAGCGTAGTCAGCAACCTGGAAAATCTAAAGAAGTCGAGGAATTCTGAAGAAGTTTTTTTTAATTGATACACTAAGGCATTTTTACTTTGTGGCAGTGGTTTAATTGGCCCGATAAGAAATTATTGGAAAATACTTAATTCCACCATAGGAATGTTTGATATATTAAAATTACTGGAAATCTTAGAGAGTTAATTTATTACAGTAATTTTCTTGTGCCCGGGAAACATTTAAAAAAACGGAGAGCTTTTTACCAGTTCCACGAGATAGATAGTGGTTTTTTAGTATTTGCCACTTTCAATTAAATTGATAACTAATTTCATGTTTAAGTAATTACTTCGCTGATATTCAAAATAACCAATAAATAATTGTAATATATAACATAATTTAACATTATACCAAATAAAATCCGCTGAAATTATTAATATTACAGTTGCGTATTCATTTTAAAATAATTTTATTTAAATTCAATTTAAACATTTCAAAGGGATTCCATTGTATTACTTACGTAATAGGAAATTGTTCCTGGTTGTACTGACAAAGTTTCTTGCATTATTATTCCGGCTGACAAATAATCGACAAAAGTTTTGAAGGGATTTGGTTTTTAACCAAATGCTACTTTACAAACAAAATTTTCTTTACGTCGCATTTCAAAGCAATGCAATAACTTTAAGAGCTTCCTTTGTATGGCACAGATATTACCTCAGTTGTTGTTTTCTTTTTAGTTCGTACTTGTATAGCATCTGCAACTACAAAATATTTTACAGCAATATCTGTCTAATTTCTACGTTGTTGCGATTGCCTCTACTTCTACACTCACCTGTCTAATTGCAGGTTTTTCTAACCCTTGCTTGAATATTTACACCTGTATAATTCTCTATATTTAGCTTTATGGTGATGTGCGAAGTATGGTTTCATTGAACATCCTGTACCTAAAATCATTTATTAAAAATTTACAACATTCAGCATTAATGGAAGGATGTTTAATTTCCCTGTTATGTGGGAAAAGCTTTTAAAATTCTCGCAGATATTTATAAAGGACATATTTTTAACACCGGTCTTACAAAATTAGTCTTTATTTTTGGAATGTTACAATCTTTTCTGATGCGAGCGCAAAATTCCAACAACGCTCACCTTGTGTGTTCAAAATGGCGAAAAGCCTTTTAAAGTTACATTTTAAAATTCCTGTTAGGGTAAAAGTCGTCCAAGAATATTTCAAGAACTTTTTCAGAAAAGTGAAAAGTCGTAAGGTATTCCAAAACCTCCAGCACATGAGTAAAAAATTAAAGCTTTTCGAGACGAGTGAAAAGTCTAAAGCGCTGAGTGAATACAAAGTGGCAAAAAACCTTTCGACGAAATACCTTGAAATTCCAGCTAGACTAAAAGTCGCCGCCTATATCGTCATATCGCCTGGACAAGATAACTTCCAAATTAATTCACAGGGCGGATAAAAGAATGTGACGGGCGTCCACCCTCATCCACCGTTTCATTCCAACCCGTGCAGGACAGCAACTTCATTTCACTCCCTCCGCAGACTTGGGTACGTGCGAAGCTTTCCCACGGACGACTTTTTGTAAATTCCACGCTTAAAAAGTTCGACTTTCCTTGTCAAACGCCCTGGTCAACTTCTTCACCTTCTCTGTCTAGACATTCCTCAGACTGTTGGCCGTCTCTCTCCGTCCCTTTGTAGTTTCTCTCTGTCTCTGGTTGAGTCAGCGGTAGTCGAATGCGGGGAACAGGTAGATTTTTCGAATTGTTTTGCCGTGAATGTTTGAGCCGGTCTGTTTGGTTATTTACAACGTTATGACTACAGGACGCACGCCCAAACTTCTTTTTGAGTTTCGGCTGAGGGTATGTGCCGAAAACATAAAAAGATTGCTGAATGGGATGTTTCAATCTGTCTTAAAAGAAGTTGCCTTATGAAAACTTCACGAAATTAAAAATATACAAATGTAAATTTACCTCTAAACCGAAACATAAACCAATTTAACGAAATTGTAATAGTAAATTCTAAACCGACTTTCCTGAAAATTGCTGAAAATTAACTTGTCTTGTAATTATGGGCAAACATTTTTAAATTATTACCTGAAAGTTTACGGATAATTAATTTTGTATTAATCATCTTGAAATCTCAGGTTTTAAATGTAGTTCTAAACGTTATTTTAAAATCTAGTTTTCTGAAAATGGCTGAAAATCAATTCTTACATTGTAATTGTTGTTATATACATTTTGTATTTATTAGTGGAATTGTTTTTTTTTATTTATGCATTAATATTTTGTATAACATAATTGTAAATGTAATTTTAAGCGAGTCTTTAAATAACTACGTTCCTGAAATTTACTGTAATTCAGCATCTCTGTCAATTATTGGCATTCATTTTGTAATTATGTATTACTGGATATCTTTCGGTGTCTTACTATTTTTAGTCAACTTAGAAACATTAAGCTTCCAAATATAATTCTGAAAGTATTTTTTTAAAACCACTTTCGTAAAATTACTGAAAATATTTTTTTAAAACCACTTTCGTAAAATTACTGAAAATTAACTTGCATTATAGTTGTTGTTATGCATTTTGTATTTATTAGTATCAATGTTTCGACTGTTTTCAGTCATGCATTAATTATTTTATAAAAATGAAACGTACAAATGTAATTATAAACGAGTTTTCAAAAATCTACTTTCGTGAAAATTACTGAAAATCAGTTTGCCTTGTAATTATTGTCACGCATTTTCTAATTATTACTTGAAATTGTTCTCTCTCCGACGAATTTCAGTTGTAAAATGTAAATTTGTAAATGTAATTTTAAATGAGCTTTTAAAAATCTGCTTTCCTGAAAATCTCTGAAAATTAGCTAATCTTATAATTATTCCCAAGCATTTTGTAATAAGTACTGGAAAATTTTTGGTGTTTATGATTTTTAGTCTTGCGTTAATAATCTTATAAAATTTAAACTTTTAAATATAACTCTAAAAGTGTTTCTAAAAATCCACTTTCCTGAAAATTACTGAAAATCAGTTTGTCTTGTATTTATCGTCATGCTTTTTGTGGCATTTTTCGGTTTCCTAAGATATTTAGTCTCGTATCAATCATCTTACAAAAATTAAGCTTTTAAATTTAATTCTAAAAATGTTTTTAAAATCGTCTTGTATTATAATTCATTATTGGCTTGCATTTTGTAATTATTACTGGAAATGTTTCGGCGTTTCACGATTTTTAGTCTTGTACTAATAATCTTGGCGACCGGGTGGCGCAGTGGGCGAGAGTCCGCTTCGCAACCGGTTGACCCGAGTTCGACTCCCGTTGTGGCCCGAATTTTAATTAATTCTGGAGGGAGTGACTCGGTAGCATAGTTGGGGGGGTTTTTCAAGGGTGGGGCATGTTACACTCGTGCATAGCGCTACGTGCGCTGATCCAAGGTAAGCGGGGTGGGATGAGAATGGTGGAGTTGCTATGGCAACGAGTAAGTTAATATTAATATGATTTGTATTTATATCTTTGTTTTCTAATTGTCTTTCATGTTAGTATTTTGGTTTTTTCTTCGGGATTTACTATTTTTTTGTTGTGTCCTTTTATAGCGTCACGACGCTTTTGGGATGTAGCAGATACAGTTGCTACTTTATGCTGGGACCGATCGAAATTACTACAAATGTAGTGTGGCCAGCACTACGCTCTAGCCGCCTGTTATTACCCTAAAGTGTTACCCTTAAGGCTGAGTCGATATAATTTTATACGATAGATAATTAGTTGAGTTTCTTAATTTTAAAGACTACTATATTCTTTTTCTATTATTATTATTTACATTCTTGTTTAATTTTATTTTAAACCATTTTAAAAAACTATTTGCTATTCTGTTTTACGCTGATGCGTTTTATGTCTTTTGGTATTATGAAATTTTAAAAATTTATATTATGAAGCTATTTGCTGGATTTTTGAAAATGTAACTGCATCGAGGAAGGAATTTTCGCCAATAAAGGAAGAGCAGAGCGGTGGTGTAATATCAATTTTTTAAAAATAGCGTTCTGACGGAAAGACCTTTTTGTTCTGATTTTAAAGTAAAAGCGTTAGGCCACCGGAAAATAATCGTGAAGAGAGGCATAGAATAAAATACAGTAAAGGATACGGAATCAATATTTTTATTTAATCATCATATACATTTATCTATATATGTATAATTATTAACAAATTCAGTATTTTTTCCTTGCCTGTTTCCTAGAATGTTGATTTTAGGTTATTTTTTTCCGTTACTTTTTCCTTATAGATATTTTCGTGCATTTTAGTTCAGCCGAACTTGAATATAGGAAAACCTGCCATGAAACTAAAAAATAACTCTCTAACTATTGGTTTTATCATGTAAAAGAAACGTATGTGAGAAAAGTTTCGTGATATTCGCTCCCTGTAGTGGTATGATTTTAATTATTGATTAATATTTAAAAATTTATTGTTATTGAAACGGCCGTAGGCTAGAGGTTAGCGCGTTATAATTCTACGCTGGCGGTCTGGGGTTCAATTGCCAGTACTGGAACTTCGGATTTTTAACGGCCGTTCTCACTCGCCAGGCAATAGCAAACTAGCCAGGTATTCTGCCTAGTAAGTGTTCTTTAGAGTATAAGCGCTTACGCTTGAGGTGGTTCAGAATCCCATCATATAATTATTATTACAGCCTTCTCTAGGTATTATTATTTTCTATATTTGTGTATATTAATTCTTCTTCTTGAGATAATGTACTTAAATGTGATAACACTTTTGAAACTCCAAATAAACTTAATTTGCCACATTAATTAATTCGTTGTTCTTTTTCAGGTAAGTGTAAACGCTTCTAGCCTATTCCTTCCTCGCTAATTACAGTTGTGGTAAGTTTAATAATGTAAAACCCTTGATTTTGCTGCAATTATTTATTTTTCAACCAAAGCGTTGCTTTAATGGAACGCAAATATCCTGCAGACGTAGGTATGCCGTCCCAGTTTCAACTTTAAAGCAAACAACCGGAAAATATATTCAGTGCTTTATTCCGCAGACATAGCTTTTCTAAACACGTTTGAGTGAAAGCACTTCACTTGTAATGGATCCTGTGAAAAATGAAACGTCGTGCGGAATATGAACTACTGCACGCGTCAAATTCGATTAGGTGTTCCATAAAAACAGACTTTATTGTGTGGAATAGTACCGCTCCCACCTACATCGTTATTTCCCATTATTTAATGGATGTAATTACTTAACCTTTGAAAACAAACAGGTTTACAAAAAACTACTCTTCCACTTCAAAGCCCACCAGAAATAGTAAACAACCAACATATTAACCGGCTTTAAATAAACCATTTTATTTTTTTACAACCGCGCTCGTAACGGCCGCGCTTTTTCAAGACCACAGATTTCAAACACCTCTTTGAAAATTTAGGAAGAGCCGAAAATAGCCAGTTTTACTGCCTCATCTACAGCCATTTCCATGTGAGATACAAGAGGCAGGGAAATCATAAAATCCGCGCTTAATTGCGTCGAATGCAGTTAAAGTGGGTCAGAATGATAACACTATGGAACTAAAATTAACCATTCGCCGAAGAATGATAAGGCTCGAGTTTCTACAATTATTGCCTTATTGCAGCGAAAACGTCTGCATGTAAATTGGTTTAGTACTAAGTAATTATACGACGGGATTGATTCGAAAATAGTAGGGTAATGTTCAGTTAAGAAGTTTATTGCAGTTAGTTAACTATTAGTAAATTAACTAAACCCATTTCGATATTGGCAATTACCTAAATGTGTTGCCGAGTTTGTTGATTCAAAGAACTCGAAAGACTTTTAACTCTGCATGAGATTGGTTAAGGAGTTAGCAAAACTGAGGCAATTATGAAGGAAGCATCTCAGATGAAGCGGGAATGAAAACTTCAAAGCTTTAGAAGCTTTTTCCTTCACGCTCATTCATGTAACTTGAACTGTTGGATGCGGTTGCAACACTACTGATAAGTTCAGGCGCGCCAAATGAAGTTGATAATTTTTGAAAGCACTTCTACAAAAATGAGGACTTAATAGAATGTCGAAGAAAAATTCGTTTATTGGCGTACTTCATTTGCAAGCTACGGCCAAATAAGAAAATTTTGAAGGTTATCACTTTATAGCATAGTTCCTGAATGTCCCTTGAATCTGATTTAGGAATTTTTAATGCCCTTTTTCCGTAGTGTAATCAGTTTTGGGTGATTTACTCCTATTCAACGATCATTAACTTTTTTTATAGTGCGAATAAACATGAAGATTTTTGAAGTATACAAAAATAGACGTTTTCTGTGCATAGGTTTGTTTCTTAACAGGTTTATGTTAAAATAACAGCAATCATTATTTACACTATACATGGACACGGAGTTTATCAAAAAACTTGTATAAAATGTCTCTTGATAAGATTTGTTTTACCATAAACGGAAAGTTAAAAATTTACTGGATCACAGTAATTTATTTGATAAGTTCAGCATAAAAATTCCTTTCAGTTAATAATTTCACGATCTTCAATTCAATTAACATGTTAATGTACGCCCTTGCGAAATCGCCTATCCGTTGATGCAATAGCCTAGTGGCCGGAGTCTTGTTTGGTACATGCAATCTGGACGTTTTCCATTTTTTAAAGATTCTAATTGGTTTTAGTACAGTCATATAAAAAAGTTTATACATCTTGAAATTTAATAATGTTATACTATAATTCTATGCAACTAGGTATCTAAAACATCGCGGTATAGCTTGATTCGTTCTGTAGACGTCGATTGGTAAAGATAAATTACTGACTTTCAACAACTTAAAAAATATTGTATTGCCCTTGCATTGCCTAAAAATAGAGAGACATTTTACAGAAAATAAAAGCGTTGAAACTGTAACACCTAACAAAAAATACATAAAGGTATTACGTCAACGGACGAATGATTTCGCAAACACATACGTCAGAATGTCTTGTATCTCTATAACAAGGCATCGGAGACCGTAAGTCCATATACATTTTTTTTCTTATTTTAAGTCGCTGAACAGATTTCCCAATTTACGCCATACTTTTGGGGGACACCTTGTATAATGATGTAAATATTGTAACAGTGCACACTCCCGGCATTGGCTAATGGTGCACAGACATGTACGCTCACCAAACAAATACCTAACAAACTAAGGGTTACACAGAAAGCGACAGAGTGGTCGGTCTAATCTTGGGAGATAAGAAGAGTAACGATTGGATAAGAAAAACAGTTAAGGTCACAGAGATTATAATTATAATATTATAATCAGAGTAAGGGAGGTAAAATGGGACTTGCACGTCACGTAGTAAAGGTAACGGACAATACAAAGAACGCCAAAATTATACGAATGAGACCATGGGCAGGCGGAAGAATGACAGCGAGACCAAACACAAAGTGCTGGTATGACAACACAGGGTGTTCCACAGTCATTGTAGATTTTGGTAGGGTGAGTTACCTCACGTGCACTTAGATGCCACATAGGTGGGCCCATTGTGCTGCCTACCCAGCAGCTCCCCAGTTTGGGCACCACCCAAGGCATCCAATCCTTTGGATGTACTTTAGGACATCCGCAACTGGGGTGTTGCAGCTTTCGGCCATATCAGGCCAAAAGTCTCTCAACATGGATCCTCTGATTGCGAGATCTCCGTTGCATCCTCGACAGTTTGGGATGTCCGCCAGTCCCATGCTGTGCATGTGTTGATTTAGGGTTCAGTGTCCAGATAAGATACCTAGAACTAGTCGCAGGTTCTTTCGGGACAGTTGCACATAAAATTTGGCTATCTTTGGCGAGGGTGCAGTAATAGCAGACTTTGCATGACGACAACTTGCAGTATTTACTCATCTTTGTGTGAAGTTTTTTAGTGTTTCTTGGTATAGCATAAAGCTTAATGTCTTCAGGAATATAGGAATAACGGATTCTGGTCCCCACATAGGTTGTTCGGATGCCAATCTCGCAATCTCATCCACCTCCTCATTGCCGTAGTTTCCGTCATGTCCTTTCACCCCATATAAGAGAAATCACATTACCTTTTGAGATATCGTCGAGAGCTTCACGGCTCTGCGGTACCACTCCTGAAATAATGTTACAATTACCCAGGGCTAGTAAAGTGGCTCTGCTGTCACTGTAGATACCAATACGTTGGTTCTTCATCTGTCGTTCAAAAATTGCATTTGCACCATGCATTATTCCCACTACCTCCGCTTGAAAGACAGTAGCAATTTTACTTAGTGGCATACTGTGGCGTAGCTTTAGATCATCGGAGAAGACTCCAACACACGATCCATGCCTTGTTTTAGATCCGTCGGTAAAGATGGGTATGTCCGTATGCTGGGTTGGCTCAGCATTGGCTTAAACACGGAAGTGTCTATTGAAGGCGCATTGAGGACGGAGGTAGTCTACCATTGCGTCTAGAAGAGGGGTCTTGACGACTGCCTCATCCAGGATGCGGTTATGTCTGCCTGCTGTGTGGCACAGACCCTTATGGCGCAGCCTCAAAGCCGTCGTCGCAGCTACTTCCTCCACAAAAAAGGTCGAGTGGTGGAAGTCATAAGATCCCAGATTCTAAAGTTAAAATGGGTGGAACCAGCACAAGACCGGAATATCTGGAGAGCCAAGGAGGGAGACCTATGCTCAATATTGGGCGCAGCAAGGCTGAAAAGACAGAAACATTGAATGTTTTGAAGGTTGGGTTAGGATAGAGCAAAGTACAAGAACAATCTTTGGCTATGGACCCGAGAAATACAACTACACTGAATAAGTTCGCTGATAGTGTTGAACATATTTGATCGTGTATAAGTGCAAAACAATGAATAAACTATAACCAAATTTTAATTTCACTTCTGCTAATGAGCACCAGTGGCAATATTTCTTTCATGTAGAAATGATCTTCATGTTGTGCTTTCACAAGCAGTGCTTTACAAAAGTTAGTCGCAACAAACGTTTCAGCGTGGTCAAACTGTTGGACACAGGCAGTCAGCTGAATAATAACAGTTTACTTCTCGGAAATCTATGCTAGCGTATTGTTTAAAAAAAATACCATACAAAGCGTGAACGTAGTCCATAGGTTTGATTAGTTTTCATTAATTTCATTAACTGATACAAGTATGCTAAACAAGTGCATAAATGATATTTGTAGGAGTTTTAACTGTTTTTTTGTTTGTTTTTGTAAAAAGACAATTAGGAAAGGGTACAGGTTTCCAATTTTAGATAAAAAGGGACAGGAATACATTTTTGTTGGAAATGTTATTATTTTGCTATTATTTGCATTTTAACTATGAGGTACATAGTCATTAAACCGTGAAGTATTAGAGCTTTGTCTAGAAACACTATTTATCATCTTTATCTTTATGAAGTTGCAATTTTCTGAAAAGCAATTAGAGTGCAAACACTAAATAAACCAGCTTATCAAAGGAATCGTCTAAGGCCACCTTGAATGTGATAAAATATGGTTTGCAGCAAGGAATTTCCCGGCAGTTAAAAAAGTTCCGTGTAAATATCATCATCGTAAAGAATTAATTGGAATAACATCAGGACGCTTTTGTATAAACCATAAAGACATTAATCTCACGTCTTAACCTTGGCGGAATTATTACCCAGAACACATTACTATCACAGACATAAAAGTGCATTAGGGACGCGTTAGGAACGGTTCCGGTTAATACTACCAGACGTAAAAACTAAATTAAAATAGCATGTATGCAAAAGCTGAAACCTTGAGAGGAATACGCGTCTAAAATAACTAGTTGTTAGACTACCATTTTGACATTACTATTTTTTTAAGATTGTGGGGGCGAGTGTATTTGTAGTACAAGGTGATGTATTCACACATTTTAATTATTAATAATGTTAACCTTCTACTGTAACGTTATTAAATGGTATTTAATTTAGGACCACCTACCTTAATTGAATTTTATTAAGAGTTATAATGTGTTAATTTTCCTAAAAAAGTTTCAGTTTACCTGGAAACACAAGCTTTGTTTAAGCTAGTACCCATAAGTAAACTGGACGATTAGCGACTAATCGATCTTACCTTATCGACCGATACAGATTAATCGACCACCAATTATTTATAATGTAATTATAGTAATATCAAATAATATACATTTCTTATGTATTTTTATAAGTTGAATCCGATACGTTTGTGAAATTTCTCTGTCATCCGGCAGTAATAATAAAAAAAAATTAATCACCGATTATCAAAACCAATTAATCGACCCAAAACCGATACTGATTAATCGACAAAATGACCGATTATCTATCACCACCCATATTTTTGATCTCACGACATCCGACGTTTGCATTGTAGATGATAAAAAAAAATGGGCATTCCACTACGCCAGTATAGAATTATACATGTCGGCATCACCTGATTAAGCGAAGGCTGATTGCAATCAGGCCTAACTGCATCATGGGGTGTAGAGCTTCACTATTACCATTACCATGTTTTATAGATACCCGTTAGGCTATGCAATCAATAAAATTACTTTGATAATGTTTATTTAAAAAGTATTGATTAATTGGTTATCTAATTAACTGATTGCTCGATTAAACGATTCAATTAACCGGTTGTTTTATTCCTTACTTAATCGATAAATTAATTAATCAATATCCAATTAGTTAATTGATTGATCTCTAATTAAATTATTGATCCATCACTACGGCTTATATTAATTTTGTTAATCACCTATTCCTATTGTTTACTATTTCCGAATGTTGCCATAGTTGATGTTAGGGAGAAAATCCATGGTTAGGCCTACTCAAAATCTTCGAAAAATCATTTAGAAAGTCAGTTTTTAGTGTTGGTTTTGAGATACTTTTTGAGGAAAAGCGTTGTCTGATAGTATTTGGAGGATCATTCTGGGAGATCACATAATTCAGTAAATAAAACGTATATGCCTTTGCATACTCTTGGAAATTTAGCCGGAATACTTCCTATATTTTATTATATTAATGACCATGTAGATTACAGCAAACTGACTTGCAGAGTAAATTAGAATAGATTTATTTAGTGTTTGGTCGATTAATTAATCGATTTGTTTATTAGGTGACCATTTAAACATGTATCATATTAAGTAACTTGCATTAATTGATTGTCTGCTTTATTATTGGTTAAATTATTGGATCTTTGATTCTTATTTGTTGGCTTTCATGATTGTTACATTATTTGGTTATTCGCTTAGCTAATTATTTGTGTACTTGATTATTGTTCGATTATTTAATTACTCAATTAATTGATGTTTAATTGAAATTGTAATTTCTATTAATTAATAATTTTATTAATATATATATATGCTATTAATGATTGCTATGTTAGTAGTAGGATAGATAAAATTATTAATGATTAGAAGAATTGTAGTAATTAATTAATAGTTAGTTTAAATTTACAATCTATTGAGTTTTAGTCGATTAATTAATTGATCTTTTATTTAAATGTTGTATTAATTGATTGTTAAATTGATTTGTCAATCTACTAACGAGTGTTGGATGTTGAATTGTACAAATAGGTGTGTAAAACATTTGTTGTTCTGTAAAATGTTTTTTTAATTAGTTGATTAGTTGATTATTTGATTAATCTGGTGTTTATATATGACACATTTATTAAGTAGTTGATAGAATACTTTTTCTTTCTTTTAAGGAACGATTTCAGTTGTTAATACGTCAACTAATAATTGTTGTCATTCTAATATTTTTACCCTATTTTTAAAATGTATTGACACTAAGACTACCACGTAGTACACCTCTCAATTTTAAGGACTTTTGAATCGTTAAACTAGAAGCCAAACAAATTTCCAGCACACTGTTCAAATATTTCTCAGAAACTCGACTTTTCCTCTAAAATATTTGTTCCTACGTGGATTGAACGTGAACTCACTTCAAGTAATCAAATCGTGAGAAGACCTTTTGTAACTGTTTTAAAGGGGCATTTCTTATTTATAGCCAACTGAAACTAATGCAATGGCGTACCCATTTCTAACATTAACGTACACAAGCAGAAGCTGTTAAATATTAAGCAGCATTTACAAGGTGCACAATAGTAGTGAACTTAGAGATTTCAAAGATCAATGGTGCGGGCAGGATTGCTAATGAATTTAATTAAAACATAATTGCCTCCTGCTTGTGTACTTCAGTTCGGCTCTGCTAATTCCAATTTTACTGTTTGCTTAAACCCTAAGCTACATCGGCAAATAATGTGGCGAAACTCTAATGGCCCGTAAATAAACGAAAATACTACCCTGTCGTGTATCGAACAACTCCCGGCTAATTTCACTATTCCTACGAGCTAATACCTGCTATTACCTGCAATAAAACCGGAATAAAACGGTGGATTTAGCGAATAAAACGAGCCATGCATGCAGACGTGTGTTACACCCGACCTACCTCCAGGTAAATTTAAATGTTCGCGATCAAGTCGACGAAGAACCACGAATCACTAAAAAGAGCCATCAAAATTAATGCCAGGGCGAGAGCATAGACCTGTAAAGAGTGACTGCCTTAATAACGTCCTAACTAAATCCTTCAACAAAAGCCCATAATCCCTTACCTCTCGAATAAATCCTTTATATACATAAAAAACGATACTGATACATTCTACTTAAAGCATCTTACGGCAAGCCGCCTCCTCGAGTGGGGAAAATGGAATCTCTAAATCAATCGATATGTCACTGGAAATTTATCGCGAAAAGAAAATGCGCAATTGGTTGAGTTCCGAACTCTCTGTTCTCGGACCAAAAACCGCATTAAATGTATTTTTAATATCGCTGAGTCAAGTGTGGACTCCCGAGTGGCAAAAAAGCTTTTGTTTGACATTTTGGGCGTTTCCGTTTTGAATAAACCTTCCCAAAACTAGTGAAATATTTATGCGGGGTTTGATGACGAGCCTCGAAGATTAAAATCACGAAGGAGCCCAGTCAGCTTACGATGATAATGAGACGCTTCTAGATTATCTCGCGAGTAGTGTAATAAAACCGCAAGACACTGAATTATATTACCAGTAAATTAATTCATGTTTAGGTTAATTGAGTACTCAGCTTGCTGGAAAAATGTTGTGTGGTCAAATGGCGATACTAAGTGGTTTTGCGAGACAATTATGCTTATAAAGGAGAAACTATTTGGAGTGAGCAGCGCATTTAATTAATTTTAATTATAAAAACAATTAACATACGAATTACACTATTTTATACATGAACGATCTCAGACGGAAGATAGGAAGAAAAGGTCTTACTCCAGATAACGTTGCATCATATACAGTTGTAAATTAAGCCCGCACAATATTATGGAAACGATATTTTATAATTAATTCAAACAAGTAGTCTAGTATGTCATTAATCGACCAACAATTTAATCAAACTATCAAATTAGAAAAAAAACAACAAAACCTGGCAAAACTAAGAGATACATTAGAAAACAACACTGAAGCAAACCCAAATCCCAGATTAGATATACTAGAATAGAACATCACACAAAGTGACGGAAAAGACAATAACGTGGAAATGAGACGGGAAAACTATCTGCTGAAACAAAAGCACTATAGAGAAAAGAAAAAGAAAAACATTTTCATCTTCAGAGTATACAGAGCTCAATAAAACCATTACGAAATATATCCGGCAAGATATAATAAAATATGATACAGGGACGGCGACAGAGAAAGAGGGCAATACAGAAATTCAGTTCCATGTGGTGGAGCAATCGACCGATAAAGAGAATAAAAATATTTGCCAATCAGTAGTGCAAGCTATTACAACCTAAGCTGCAGAAACATGGACTATCAACAAAAGACAGCTGCAGAAGTTGTAGAATATTACGCTTTCAACATGTTACGAATGTAGAAATAAATAACCAAATGAAGGTTGATAGGACAATATTAGACAGAATTGAAAACAAGCAACTGATGTGGTACGATCACCTCAGAAGAATGAGACCGCATAGATGGCTAAGAAGATTATGGGAGTCCACAGGAAAGACGGGAGAGAGGACGACCTAGGGATACTTGGATGAGAGTAATACAATATGCTATAACAAACAGACAACTCAACGATGATCAGTGGGAGGACAGAGTAGAATAGCTTAGAGGATGCGACACACGGCGACAGTCGTAGAGAAAACTCGTCAATATATATTATGATATTCTGTACCAAGCAGAAGTTTTAACATCGTTATGTCACTTAGATGCTAGGTATGCCCATTTCATGTGGGAAAGCAACTTAGATTAAGTACAGGTTAAAGATAATTATGTTAAAAAGCTTATAGTAAGTGTAATTATACCACATATGTGCAATATGTAAGGATATACATGTTAAAGATACAAATTTGTAAAACCGATGCTTTCCGATCTTGTATATTGTTCGTGTCTATAGCATATATCATCTTGAAAGTGTAGTGGAACAAATTATAATGAGTGAATATCCATGTTTGTAGTAAGGGGCAAGTTTTTTATATAATATATACAATAATATAATAAGACCCTTAGATCAATCGATCAACTGATGTAATTGCTCGATTAATTAATAAATCTATAAATCTGTCGATTAACAATTTCATTTATGTGTTATTATAAACTAGATTCTTTTTTATTTATCTAGCAATCGACTAATATGGTTGCTCATTCATAATAAAGCAGTGAGATATTAATCACACAATTGGCACAATAATCATTAAATAGTAAAATAGTTGTAAAATCCATAGATTGAATCTGTTTCCATTAAAAATACAAATTAATGAACATTCCGGTAATTGAATAGCGCATCCACCTATTAATAGAGTAATCGATTAACTGAAGAATCAATAAACAGTTAAATAATTAATTCCATGGAAAATTTCCAGTATATCAGCTAAATAGGGAATTAACCTAATATTAATTGATGCAACCAGCTATCCACCAATCTATTAATTAAGTATTGAATTGAGGATTCGGTTAATTCGGGTAAAAAATATGAATCAAATAACTAATAAGTAGGTTAATAGTTATTTGTATGTTTTAAGCTAACTTTAATTGGTTCATCCAGCCATAGATTAATCTATCAAGCTGTTTAGAAAGCAATCGAATATTTGAGGTACTGATTAATCGAGTAATTGGATATTCGAACAATAATTCATTGTGGAGGACCAAAGACGGAGAATTGGAAAACTGGTTACGCAATTCATTGATCAAGTAATGTCTTAATTGATATTTTGTTTCAGTAAGTATCGGATATGTCGAATAATCAATGACAAATCAGTGACTTAAAATATAAATTAATTAATTAAAAAGTAAGTTAATACCGGATATATTTTAAATTACTTTTAATGAATTGATTCAGCAACCGATTAATC
>JABXWE010024428.1:0-24723 GCA_014611495.1 Limonius californicus | reverse complement strand
GGAGGATGGGAAAATAGAGGCCGAGATAACAAACAGAGCCAATAAATCAACAAGATTATACTATTCAATAAATAAAACAATTTTAGGACACAAGGACATAGATATAGAGGTGAAAAGAAAAATACATAATGTAATAACAATAATACCAACAATTTCTTACGCGTGTGAAAACTGGACGCTAAGAAAAAAAGACGAAAATAAAGTAAATGGTATGGAAATGAAACACCTTAGGAAAATCGCGGAAAAAACTAAATGGGATAGAATAAGAAACGACAGAATTAGAGAAATAACAAAACAAGAGCCAATCATGGAAAAAATAAAAAAGAAACAACTGAAGTGGTATGCGCACATAGTAAGAATGGAACCCGACAGAATCGCAAGAAAAATAATGGAGATAGGAAAATCAAGGAAGAGGAAAAAAGGAAGACCACGAAGAAAATGGATGGACCAAATCCGAGAAATAGGGAGGGAAAGAGGAAAGACGATAGAGGAGATGAGAACACTAGCAAGAGACAGGAAAGAATGGAGGAAATGGATGCAGGACATGGAACCCACATCCGACGCCTGAAAGGGCATAAGGATAAGCGAAGAAGAAGAAGAAGAAGTCAATTATAATTTTCTTAATGCATGACAACGTTCAATTATATTACTGAAGTTATCAATGAGTATCTTGTGAAATGAATGCTAAAAGAATGGCATGGCCAGAGAGAAGCCCTGATGGTAATCCAATTGAGCACACCTAGGATGAACCTGAATGAAGAATAAAAGATCGTGCAAGTCGTTCTCAAAAGCGTATGGAGCTAAAACAACAATTACTTTAAGAGTGGGAAGCAATCGATCATGGGGAATTTGATATTAAGCATTTCTCGTCCAATGCATGCAGTTATTTAAGCAAGAGGTGACAACATAAAATATTGAAGGTGAATTTAAATGCACAGAATGTCGAGAAAACTTGGAAATCTTACAACGTTTTTAAAAATACTAAAACTTAGAATTTGATCATTTTTCTGTGTGTATAGATTTGGCTGAAAGGTAGCTCTATTTCTCCTATTCCTATCTTAATTTTGGATTTGTTTATTTAGTTTAATGTTAATTAATATAATTTAATCATTTGTTTGTTGGATTACACGTTATTCAAACGTTAAAACCTAAAATAAAAATTAAAAAACTGATGCGATAATTTTTCCCGGTGTGTGTAGTTGGAAATTCCTACTATACAATACAAGTAAAAGAATGGAGTTTTCAGCGTAACACGAGGTAATGATTAAGTATTATACAAACTTTGTAGCTTGATTTTATTACACTTGAAATGTATACATTCCTGAGAAACCTTTCTTTAATTAGTTTTACGGTCCTGTTATTTTACATTTTCCGTCAATTCAGTAGACCTTTTTAATTAAATTATATACGACAGTCAGTTCAACGGTAAAGTGGACACAATGACTTCCATCTATTTTTTTAACTTCTTATATCTTTGACGCAATATGGAAACAGATAATTATGCACTATATTATCTACGTCTGTTCCAAAACGAATGCACACGTTTTTAACTGTTTTTCTTTTACTACTAGCCACTAACATACGACCACGAATATTGCGAAATTTGAATAATTGTTAACTTGCTTGAGGAGTATAACTTACGATATGTATGTCTTAAAATATTATTCGATTTGGCTCATATGTTAGTATTTATATTACCGATATGTTCCACAATATTCAAAGACAAGTTTTACACAATATAAATATGGAGAGATAGACACAAGTGGAAAAGGGGTTGCGAGCGACATCCTGTGTGATGATAATATTATTATAGATGCTGTATATTATATATACAAAGCAAACTCCCAAATATATACATTTTTACACATATAATACAATTTTTGACATAACGATACAGAGAAGGCAAACTAGTACGCAATCGTATGTCATCACAAGTACACTCTGCAATATTAAAAGGAGATGACATTACAACTCTAGCTACTCAATAATTACGTAAAAACAAATACATAATATCATCATTACCTGACTTACCATGATTGAGATGACTTAATACTTGCAGATGCTTAATATAGATTTTAACTTGGCATTACAATATTAATGCCTGTTCCTATAGATAAGACGAGTATTTTTCAGACAAGGCGACATAGTCCTACCTACCTGCTCATTTGGTTGGCTTAAATTGGCATTGTCGCCACAGGTCATTTATCTGGCAAGTAAATTTTGGGTAAAATACCAATTACAACGCCTACTTCTTGTCATTATGTATGCTTTGCTTTCGCCTTATCAATTGGAACAGACTCTATTTTGTAGTGACAAACGGGGTTTAGGGATGCATTGTTCACGTGGCGATCATGGGCGTTTTGTTTATTTACATGAACAGGCTAGAACTTCGGAATAAATTATAGCATACATAGTTTCAACTTTCTTTTTATAATTTACGCTTTGTAATATACTTAACATACAATATTAATACACAAACATAGAAAATTATCCCATTACGTAAGTTCTTAAGTACAAACTTTAATATCTTCTTAAATTATTATTCTTCCGTAAACAAAATTTACTAAACAGTCTGTAAATGGTTCAAACGTAAGATTGATGTTCCCTTAAGAACAACAGCATTCATTATTCTGATCTGCGAACTCTGTAGTACAAGGAGAGCAAACTTTTCGTTCAGTTTATTGGCTAGATGTTCGGAGTTACAAACTTGTTTGACTTTAATTTAAGTAACACGAAGCTGCCGTATTTTCATCTAGCAGTCAATGGCTCATTTGGAAATTTAACGGATTTGAAAGCTTGTAACAGAAGTACTTGAGAATTATAAATTATGTCTTCAAATAGCAGCATATACGTTTAAATGGAAATTCACTTATGTCATGATAAAATATATCCTTAGCAGTTCAATTTTATAAATATAATGAATATAAAATAATGGATTATATTTCCGAGTACTTAGATTTAACTTATTTATATTCTGCATTAAATCGAGATACTTACAATTTTAAAATAAAATGCCAAAAAGGAAGATTCAACTGGCCGAACTATAACTCTGCTACTGGTTGGCCTCAGGTTAGAATAAGAATTTGAGGGAGCAACTCTCCGTATTCCTCGAAGAGACAGGTTTACTGGTTACTGGTTTTTCTCATTATTAATATTGTAAACGAATTTCTTTTTGTGCGGGAAAAGCTGTAGATAGTTGAGCAGAACTACAGTGTTCACATTGTTTGCATTAATAACACTTTTCGAAGAGCAAAAACTACCATTTTATTACAATGACTAGACGTTATTTCTTATAATTAAACCATCAATTGCTTCATGAAATGTACTTAACATTCCGTGTTCATTCCTTTGTCCTTTCCCGTATCCAACAGTAGTCAGCTAGCATGTTGACGTCCCATCTTCCTTGGTAGCATCTCTTGATATCATGGACATCCTGGTCTAATCTTTCACCCTGCTCTTCACTGAAAGCTTCCAAGTTTTCAGGAGAATAGTCGACATGGGAGTGTCAAAAATGAACTTTTAAGCTCATCTACCAAAAATGAGTTTCCCCTCTTTCGAGAAACATTTAGTGAATTCTCTCTCTCGGTGCCTGTACCACGAAAATGAGATTCCGGGTGACAGGTTTTTATTTTTTAGTCGTAACCCCAGCAATGCGGCAGCATCTTTTGAAAGGCCTAAATCTCTAATGTGTTTCCGTCCTCAGAATCACTCAGGATATTATCCAAACTAGAAGGTGGGTGTGGAAAACTGGAAAGTAGCAGTCGGTAGTGTGGTTTTGCTGTTCACGCCACATCATGGGAATACCAAAACAAAATGAGTGTCTCTTACTCTTAAACCACAAACGAAGATCTTGCTCGCACCTTCGCACACCTTATGAGGAGCTCAGGCTTTGTCTTGATTCCCAAGTTTCAACTTGAAGTAAGCAAAATACACTTTCTTCACGAAGTTACTTATGTTTCTTTGTTAACTTTTAACAGTGTATTTACCACAAATGAAACAATAGTTGTCAGGAGAAATAACACAACCTCTTGGAGCTATAATATATAACTAAAAACACGAGCACAGTTACGTTTGAATGCAAAATGTAAACTGTCATTTTTACTTTTGAAGACAGTTGCGCTGAGTAAGCTTTGAATACGCATGCATAAACACTACAAAAAATTGAGCGCTGAATTAACTCATTTGCGCTTAATACTGTGTTTGTGTTCGTATCAACAAGGTATCTCATTCTAATACATATGAAATGAAAGTAAGTACTTAATCACTTTTGCATAGGCTTTTTAGAATCAAGAATATGATACCAGATTTCGAGTTAAACGTTAAATGAAACTACAAACACGAATTTTGTAAGAAAACCTGAGGAGATGGAATTTTTCAAGTATATTTCCCGGTTTTAGTGAGTAAAAATCTATAAGAACTAATATAAAAATCCTGTGCAGTTTTTGGTTGCAGACCTGTGTTATTGAAATAATTGGATTAATGCCCATGAATAATAGGTACCACATTATATTCTAAAATGTTGTATATATACCGTTTTGAATATAAAGTTTCGTTATACAGAACAACAAGACCTGTACGATCGTCTGAAGCAATTTCTCCACAAATCGTTATGGAACCACCACCACCACAACTATCACTCATTAAAAATATTGATTCATCTGTTAAGAGAATCCTTCGCGAATGGATATTCGCGCGAGTTCTCGAAGGTGCGCTGCAGTCAACCCTGCAGGCCCTCTTGCTGGTCGTTACACAATATATTGTTGACTTCTTCCTTCTTCGAAATTTGACTGCTCTTTCCTTTTATGATAAATAACGAATCTAATTACTGTTGTCAACCATATTTCAGATGATTTACATGAAAATGGAAAAACGTACAATTTACAGGGTTTTCATAAATACTTAGCAATACCCGATAAAGACGATTCTTTTGTTTCTATTGTTTTTACAGCAACCAAAACAATTGAGAATACAGTATGTTTCTCACAAATTATGGTAAAATGCCATAATTTGCTTTAAAAAAATAACCAACTGCATATCTTTTTATTAATACAAACTAAGCGACAATTATTGTGCGAAATGTATTTTATAAAGCAAAAATAAATACCCGATGAAATTATCTATTATTATTATTATTAAAATATTATTTTATTAGTTCAGAGGTGGGTTATTTTTTAGTTACCTTGTGCTTATTGTTGTTTTTAAAATGTTCTTATTGAAATTTACAGCAGGTATTTCGAAAAGGCAAAAGGAAGAAATATGGCGGAAAAAGAAATAAAGGCGTGCAATTAAAACAGAAACGGCGATTAAACTCGCAAAAAAATTGCTTCAATAGCTTCTAATTAGGGGACTGGTAGTGAAAACACTTGTACTAAGTACGCTTCTTTAGAATGCAAACGAAATAGCAGAAGGCGTTTAGTAGCATATGAGATTTTGCAAATGTTTCAGAATTATTTAAAAAAAATTGGAAAGTATTCGAAGGTATACAATGTAATTAAAAAATGTGACACTGTTCAAGTACAGCAGATAAAAAAGTGTAGTTAACTCAAACATGATTTTATTTGGATTCTGACTAAGTTTGTGGAGTATACTTTATGACCAACGAGATATCTGAAACTAGAAACGCTACTGGCTATAAGAGTAGTGAAGCTTAGGTGGCTCGAATTCCACATAAAGCTGTAGATTTTTTCTAGAATACTAGTGATACATATAAAAATTGAAGTGCCGGGGAAGTCCAGTGTGTAACTGTACAAAGGGGCACGAACATGAATGTAACAATAAATTCACTTTTTGTTCCTTCAAAAACCTGCTTTGAAAACACAGCATATGAAATAAAATAAAGCCAAGCAAAAACAATGATGTACATTCATTATCACTGGGATGTTGATGAAGCATTGCTAATGTGGCACTGTATTATAATAGCACGGGGTTGTGATATACATTATTTAAAAGACTAATAGTTAAGATATACAATTTAGGAGAAGCGAGCACCATTACCCTTTATCGAATTCTGCCCGCAGCTTTTGTAGATTAAAGCACTTTGTTTTGGACTAACATTTCTGCGCTTGTCTTCGAAAGAAATAAATTGAAACAAGAAAAAAGGTTTATCCAAAATGATGCGGTAAGTTAAATCATGATTCGGTGATTCTATAAATGTTATGTGACTCTTAGAACATAAACATCTACAAATAATACAGTAATTGCATAATGAACTAGATGTAGTGTTTAACTACAAATTAGAAACTACAGTGGTGGTATTTCAACAAATCATAGGAACATATAAATATTACATATATATCTACATATATTGTTTTAATTGCAGATGGTTAAAATGATGGTAACGGTGGTTTTCGTCTTTACTCTCTGTTGGCTTCCCTTCAATGTCTTGTGGGTAAGTACAAAAATCAAGTATATATTTTATATAGAGTGTTTAAAGAAGGAGTTTTAGAGGCAGAGGCGAATTTGTATTTTAATCAATAAACTGCAATGGTAGACGTTTTATTTGGCATTATAAACAAAATTTAAATTATTAGTATTTGCTCACTGTGAACAGTTGTATACCGTACCATATCAAGCGGGTAATAATCATGATGCGCAAACGAAAATCCTCACACTGTTATCGAGTAATGATATCAGCGTCGATTTTCGTTAAATGTTTGGCTTGGTATTTAGGAAGATCGTCTGGTAGGGATAGTATTTATACTAAATCGTTTGTCTGCATTTTGACTTCTTGAGTAACATTTTGCCGCATAATATGTACCTTATGGATAAGGCTCCTCCACACTTTTCATTCAATGTCGGAGAACACCTATAACCTATAACGACAAATAGGCAGGACGAGGGGTCTAACTGCAGGGCCATCTAGCTCCCCTGATTTTAACTCACTAGCTTTTGTATTTGGGTAAATGTTACATTTTTTACCTGCTAGTGCTTTTACCGTTTTTTTACAATAATGCAAAATTCTGATTAAAATACAAAATTGCCTCTATGTATGCAACAGTCGGTTTATGAACGTAATATATTGATTAAATTTGTTTTGGTAATTTGATCAGTACGTAATTAAATTATCAGACCTTTCTTTTAAACACCCTGTATATGTATCCCCACGTGATATTTAGAAATAAGTCTTATAATATTGTGCAACGCAAAGTTCTTGTAAAAAATTGTAATTATAAATGTAGCATGAAAGCTGCTGTCGCAGTTTTTTGAGAGTTGATCTAATTCTAATACATAATTAGCACGGGTTTTACAGACTAAAAATACATTTAAATGAGGAGAAAATAGCTTGTAATTTTTCCGCATGGAGTGAATATCAAAACAAGATCCGGTAGCAATGTCGTAAAATTGTACAAATTATAAAATCGATACCATTAGCAAGCTTGAAGCCAACTGGGTCTTAATTCAATTGCCGTGCCATAATTGTCACTGTATTTACACTTCTCATGACATGCCCCTATGAATAGCACGCGGAGACGTTTGAAATTATGAAGGTAATATATTACAGCAGTTTCCTTCTAATACATCTGTTGTACACAGCATATAGCAGAAACAAAATATAAAGCGAACTTGTACAAGCTTTTATTTCGATTGGCCCATTTAATATTTTTGTATTATACCATAATAGCATCGTAAGTGTTTTAAGAAATTAATAAAAGAGAAACTAAAATCTCTCAGTATTATTTCAGTTGCGTGTGTAGTTATTTATATGGTATACTTTAATAGAAAAACAGAATAGATTTACGTTAATAATTTAAATGATAATGATTGCCAAACTTCCGTGATATCTTATTTAAGACATACATAGTTGTCAACTATACGGTAACACAACAAAAAAAAATTAAATGGTCACATTACAATTTTTAATTTAAAAGTTATTATCGTTTTTTATCTTAACATATTACTAGTATCAATTTTTTCAAATTAACTAACCCACTGAACAATAGATCACATAATTTGAATGGATTTGTGATGGTGGTTAATAATTTTTAATTTGAACGTCCAAAATTATCGTTTATTTATCTTGAGTTATTATTAGTTTTAATTTTGCCAGAGAATTAGTCAACACCCTGTATAACAGGTCACATAATTTGGTTGACGGAATGATAGTGGTTGCCATAGTCTAATGTACCCTGTGTATATAGGACTTAATACGTATTTGTGTTACGTCCTTGTCTGTGATACCGTCGACACTAATATGACTGATGCTGCAAATGTGTTCAAGGCATAAAATATGAATAATATGTTGGCAATTAAGAAACAATTGATTTAAATGGTATTATACCGTGGTTGAGAATATTATATTGAGGAAGAATTTACAGCTATGTTACGGGCTTTCCTTGCTAAATACGAGGCTTGGCAGTTTACCGGCGTGCGGCAAAGAGAGAACATTTACAAAACACTGTTACCTGTGAATATTCAGAATGAGTTGAAATCTACTCCTGTAATAACGCGGTATCTTATGACTCCGCTCATGCATTTATTGCGTTACGCTGGTACGGTACGGGGTGCTGTTGCAAATTTTACTAGGCTTTAGCGTGTATCTTTTAAACTATTTATAACATTTACTGTATTCAGTATAAGTAACAAACTTTGTAATTTCAGAAAAGATATCTGAATACATTACAGCAACAATAATATACTACTCGGATTGTTGGTCGATATTATCAGATGAACTTAGTTCAAGATCACCATGTACCTATATTTTTGTTTGTTGGCATCTTTAGTTTACTTCTACGTATTTTCTTCCGCATACTTAGGTTGATTTATATTTGACAATTGCTCCCTGTGCATATATAATAACTGTTTGCAAATGGAACAGTTAATAATCCTACGACCTCAATATATATGCTTATCATAACATTGAAGCGGACAAAATAGCGCTTTGTTTAATATACTGGAATCTTTCTTTTACCTCCATACAAGCTTTTCTAAAACACGAATTCGTTCATATACAATAATATAGCTTAATCAAAACTCCTTGACGAGAATGGCAGCGGAGCGATAATTTGTTTTATTGCGGTGAGAGTACTTTCATAAGCGTACTGATGTTTTTAATGGAGAAATTTCAAGTTAGTGTTTATTGAAAAACAAAATTAATATTACCTCCAGTTAAGAATGGTATCATTCAAGCCAACTGGCAACGATTTTTCTAACTAAATTAAGTGTAGTGCGCGTTTGTAAATTCAGCCTCCGCCACTGGTATTTATGATAAGTTGCTTCTGAGATTGCAATTATTGAGAAATGAAACGGGTGATAAGTAGTGGCGAAGCGTAAATTAAACCTGCAAGGCTGAGCCTAGCCGAATTTTTTTAATATATGTGTTGTAAATTTGTATATTCTTCTTCTTCAACCCTGTTCTATCCATTGTTAACGTAGATCTCCCCTTTTCTTCTTCATTCCTTTAGTCCTTTTGCCTGTCTTTGCCATTGTTTCCAGCCACTTTCCTAGTATAGTCCACCCATCGCAGTGGTGGTCTCCCGACCCCTCTTCATCCTTGTCTTGGTCTCCATTCTATCACTCATTTGGTCCATCTTTCGTCTTCTGCTGTATGTATCCCGCCCATGACCATTTTTGTTTTGTGATAAATTCTGTTAGGTCTTTAACTCCTGTTCATTTTCGTATCCATTTTGTAGTTTTCCTGTCATTCAACTGTATCCCCAAAATTTTTTACTCCATGGAAGTTTGTGTTTTTCTTGGGGGGCGAATGATTGTTTTTGTGAACGTTACGGTTTCCAGTACATACCCAAGTACGAGAATAACATACATGTCGAAGACTTTGGCCTTTTGTGTTCTACTAAATTTTTTTGAACATAGAATATGTGATAGTCTGCCAAATGCTACCCAGCCTAATCTGATTCGTCTTCCTATTACAGTTTTTTGGTTTTCATAATTTAACATTATATTGTGCCCTAAGTATATTATGATGGGCATGTTCTAATGCTTGAGTTATTTATATCTATGGCATTTATATCTTCTGTGGTTAGGATTTCTCTTTTATAATTGTATATATATAATTGTAATTGATATTTAGACCTACTTTCTTTGATTCTGTAATATCATACTTTCCAGTTCAGGTGTGTCTTTGGCCATTACCACGATGTCATCAGCGTATCTGAGGTGGTATATATCTTCCGTGTATATGCATTCCTTTTTCTTGCCAATCTGCTTTTGAAGATGTCCTCCAAGACCAGATTAAACAGTGTCGGCAAAATGCAATCTCCTTGGCTAACTCCTCTTTCTACTCTGAATTTTTATATACATCTTTTATGAGGGTGATGTATTTGGAGTCTATTCTACAGGTGTCCATTGCATTTAATATGAAGGGCAGTTCTACAAAGTCGAACGCCTTTTCAAAGTCTTTGAATACTAGTGATAGGTTGGTGTTTTCATTGCATGTTTCATTAAGCGTTTTGATCGTTTATAGATGATCTCTCGTTGAATAACCTTTGCGGAAACCCGCCTGTTCTACTCACTGATAGTAGTCAATTCTGTTTTCCAGTTTTCTGTTCGTTAATATTCTTGTCAGCAGTTTGTACATAGTTGAAAGCAAACTGATTGGTTTATAGTTTGCGAACTTTGTGGCATTATACTAGTCTGTTGGGATTTTTCCATTCTATATACATTTATTTATCAAATTAGCGAGTTCGAGTTTCAGCTTTTTACTTCCGTATTTCAGCATTTCTATGGTCATTTTATCTTTCCCTGGTGCTGTGGCGTTCTTCAGTTTGTTCCGCGCTGAATCTATTTCCTCTGGAGTTATTCCGGGGATGTCTTTAGAGCCGACGTTAGTTATGTTACTTTTCCTTTCAACTGCCTGTCTGTGCTATGCTGTTTTAGTTTTATACAGTTTTTGCAGTATGTAGCATCTCATTTTTATCGGCTACTTCAACGCCTTCTTCGGTGCCTAGTTTTGTTATGTTCTCTCTGCCAGTGTTTAGCTTTGTTCTTAAAACTCTCATGTTACCATTATGTTCTATAACTTCTTCTATGATCTTTTCTCTGTATATCTTTATATCGTTTCTGATTTCTCGTCTTACTAGCTTACTTGGTTCTGAGTATTCGATGCTGTCCGTTTTTCCCAATTCTCTCATATTTCTTCTGTTCTCCATGATCTTTTTTGTGTACTTGCATTTTGTATAGCTGTCACTATGTCTGTGTTCTTTTTATTTCTATTTTCATCTTTGGACATTTTTTCTAATTGTATATAAAGGTACTTCTTATATTCGTCATCTGCCAGTGTAATCCCTTTGTGTTTTGGACTTTGTTCTTTTGTCAGTTTCAATCTTTCCCATTTCGTGTTTATATTAATTTTTGCTTTTATTAGTCGGTGGCCACTTGATGTTGCAAATTTGTTAGGAACTGTCACGTCTTCTATTATGTTTTAATGAGAAGATATCATAAAGTCGATTACATTGTTTGTGTGACCGCCTGGGCTCCACCAGGACCACTTCCGCTGTGGTTTCTTCTTATATTTTGCTTTGTATAAGATAAATTATATATAAACTGTCTTTCTCTTGGGTACCACTGTAATCTCTGAATGACCCTTAAGTTTAAAGACAACTGGATGACTATGGAACGTACACTAGGACGACAGCAGGAACTGTGGCTTTAGGCTCTAGCGTTTCAGATTTAAGTGCGACCATCAGCTTATATAGATTCACGTCACAATTTGCAAGGAAGGGAAAGTGCATATATGCATTTGTAACACGTCGATTGGGCTTGCCTACAGTTTTATAAGTTCTTTGTTTCCAGACATTTACGCTTACAAATATTTTGTGTTATAGCAGCACCGGGCGTGTTTGTTGGTTTTGTTCATATTTTGAATTTTTTTGTATTAGGAAATTTGTGTGATTATGAATCTATATTAGTTGACAATTTAATTAGGTAGCAATACAGTCAGTTTTTTTTAATTGCCGTTAGAGGAAAAAATTGATGATTATATTTGACAAAAAAATATTTGTTGACTAATATGGCGTTGCGGTCAATTTCAGTTTTTTTTAATACAAATAATGTTTTATTATAAATGCTTCGCACCTACTATATGATTTAAATAATCAATTTATTCTATTTATCATTTGGCCTTTTTAATTTTTTTAAATTAAAAACATAAATTTTCAACATTGCATTTAATAGTGTTAACTTTGAAATCCCAAAAAAATTGTCTGTGATACATACTCTCCTTTACCAACACCCTAAACCCACCACACCAAAAACATACGCTTCGCTCCTGGCGATAAGAATAAAAGTCGCCAAATGACATCACTTCTTTTGCATTACACTTTGTCTGGTCTAATGTAGTGCTTATATTATCAGCATATCAACAAGGCGATAACAAACTTTTGACAGTATGAGTAAATAAAAATTGCATGAGAATGACCCTCACAACCTGCGAGGTATTCTGGGTTTACTATATTTTTTCTGTAATAGAGCTCACGTTAAGCTGTAGGTCCTATACGTTTGTGGCACTTAAAATGCGTAACAGGCGTCGAAGAGGAAGTCGCGACGCCTCTTAGGAGAGAAAGCACTAGAAGAACAAGATCAAAAGTCTAATAATTTATACCGTAACCTTTAAAGGATAACCATAAATTTACATTCTATAAAATATTATCCCTCGTGAAGTTTCGGTGAACGAACAATTTTGGTTATTGTTGAATGCGTTGTGCGCCGCCAGGATTTATCACACATACAGCAAATTTGGCGTTGCTTTCAATCAATCAAACTTGGATACCGCTAGTTTGTAGTTCTATTATGACATGAAATTTCCCATATCAAGGGAAAGCGACTTCCTGCAGAAGGTTGAATTATAAGCGCCCTAATTTCAGCGAACGGTTGTTTCGGTTTAAAAAGCCGCAGGGCATTACTTGCTGGAAAACAATGTCTTTTTTGCAAGATGTTCAAGCTCGCACTGTATTAGTTTTTTGCATAAATTCCTAGCGCGGCAGCTTTGTTGGATTCCATTATCGATGAATAATGTGCATTTTTTTGTGCCGCTCCATTTAATTTTTCTAAGCAAGTTAGGGAGCGAGTCTCGCATTTTAGATAAAAATTACATAATATGTCCCCACTTAGCCAAAACACAGACCTATTTACATGCTCCTTCTATTAATGTAAACTACTCAAAAATGAATAGGGATATTGCAGTGTAAGACACTTAAAGGCAACACCCATTGCATTTATAATAAACAATTACAAAAACAACTAAATGTACCTAATGTCTTTTTAGTAATGAACGTGAAAATTACAACCAAGGTACATGTAAAGAAGAAATTTAACAATATTATAATGAAAATCGTTATTGTCTGCTTTAACTTAACTTAAATTTAATAAATTCTAATACCGCGTAGCACCTCCTCTGGCAGTAATAACTGCTGTGCACCTTGCTGGAATACTGTCAATGCAATTACCAATATGTTCTTGTGGAATTTGATGCCACAGTACCGGCAATACATCCCTCAGCTGTTACAAAGTAGTAGACTTTGGATTATGGTGATCCAGCTGTCCCTGTAAAAGGTCCCATGCATGTCCGATGGGGTTGAGGTCTGGAGATAGCGGCGGAAGAACAAGATAGTTTAGTTTCTCATCTCGAAGCATTTCTAAAACAATCCGCACATGATGCGGCCTTGCGTTGTTGTCAAGAAAAACAAAATATTCCAATAGCGTTGCGACGTTCAGAACATGGTTCATAATGATCTCTTGGGCATAACGTTGGCCTATTGACTGTATTATTAAAGATATGGGGTCAGTACGCCACCCTAAAGAAATTCCAGCCCGTACCATAAGACCATCACCATCGAAAGCAACGACTGGTTGGGTATACTGAGGTAAGGTATATACTCTTTGACGTCGGTTGTCATTGCAGAGGCAATATCTGGACTCGTCCGAAAACAGTATATCATCCCACGGCGTCGCTTCTTGAAGCCTACGTTTTGACCATTCCAACCGGTGTCTTCGTTGTGCCCCAGTTGTTGCAGGACATCTCAGGGGGTGGTATGAAGTAAGTCCTACCTCAAATAATCGATTTCTCATAGTTCGGTCGGAGACTTGATTTCCTGTGGCATTCTGGAGCACTTGCTGTAGATGTCAACAGTTGAAAAAGGGTTGCATTAATTACCAGAAGTCGATACTCACGACGTGTAGTGATGCTAAAAAATCCACTTTCAGGCCTTCTTGCAGTCGTACCTGTTTCTGTACGGCGTGAAGGGGCACGTAAAATTACGTTTTGCGTAGTTCCTAACATATCGGTAATGTCGACTTGGCCATCTTCTCTTTGGTGCATAGCAACGGCTAAATTTCATTGTCCTGTTGTTAAATGGTTTATCAACACACGAATAAAAAAAAAACGATGAACAAAAAAGATTTTAAGAAGGCATGGAAGATTATTCAATCCAACACACAAACTGGACTTGACACCAATACGGTTAAACAGTTGCAACTGGAGTAGATTGTTTTTTGGTTTTTATCCAAACATTATAACTTTATATTACAACATCCCTATTCATTTTTAAGTAGTTTATTAGACAGACTCACGGTAAAATGGATGAGTTGAAAGAAAGTGAATGTTCGTTGTTACGAATGCGCTTAGATGCAGAAGAAGAAACTTAGCGTCTGTAATTATAGATCCTCAAAAAGAATATTTGATGAGCTGTTATATCAAGTCACGGAAAATCGCGTTCCTAAAACCGTAACATTAGCATGTCGGAGGCGTTTGGAGTTAATCTCACCGGTAAGGAAATTAAACGGATATCTACTCCGTTTTCATCAGTGTTAAACACATATTTGATTTATGGAACATGATATCAGTATTTCATTGGAATTTAAGTATATCTGATAGTAGCCTTGGAATGTTTCAATATTTTAGGTAGTCAGCAACAATTACCCTAGTTTCCTCTAAGGTTGCTTTTCAATTATTTGGATAATATAATGCAACAAGGCCTACACAACTATTTTGCAGGTTTTCAAGGTTTTACACCTTCTACGAATGTTTTAAAATTTAGTTTTAGGCGAGTTTAAACTGTTTAGTTATTTGCTTTAATATCCCTAACAGTCATCACGATCAATAGTTAATATTTATATATAATGATCGCGTTTGAATTTTTGAGTATGAAATTTCAACTGTATCTATATACCTTGTTTTTCTTCCATCGCGTATTAGAAACTATCGTATAGCATTCGTTCTAAGCAGAGGTTTGGTATCCTGTTCAGTTGGTATTATTTTCAAGAAGTTTAATATAATTATGGTATTATCTGCTACTTATACACAGCAGTCTAATCTGCATGAAACAATAGAAGTTTTTGTAATTAAACTAACTTACCTTCAGATTAGAACTGATGTTTGAATACCTATATAAATAGACTTTATTATGTTTATTAAATAAAACATATACACTTCCTCCAGGCATAAATGTCAAAGCTTCCCCATCTGAGTTTTCGGTAAGTAAAATATGTTATATAATTATGGGACTTAATGTCAACCGCTACTGAGTTATACAATTGTCAAAATTACTATAACTTAGCGGATTTGATGATGGTACATGTTAAAAACAAAATTAGATTAGACCAATATGATAGGCAACGTCTGGAACAAATATGCACCTGAAGCAGCAGAAAGCGTGTTAAAGTTTGCTCATTTTTAGAATGTTACGGAACAAATCAGCTGCAACGCAGGTATTTACTACTACATCTTTTATCTGAATACGCAATATAATCTGAATATAGCAAGTAGACTAAAAATCATTCAGTGAACAGCATGTAGTCAAAATATAGACGAGCATATAAAAATCTATATAAAGGCAACGTTTGAACAAAAAACGTCCAATATTGGTACAGAATATTGTATTTACAATTACCCAAAGAGTTGAATTATGAAATCTTGACATTATCAGCCAGAACATTTTGTCTGAAGTTTATAATTAAACATTTATGTAAGGGTGGCTTAATATTGCTGCTTGGAGCCAACTATGGTGATCCAGAGCCCTTCAGTTCGGAAGTTGCTGTTTTGTCATTCTCGCAAGAGACTAATAACTGTTGAGAAGAAAACTTAATAACAGTCGAGTTGAGATAGATTGGGAATAAATATTGCCCAGTTTAAATTTTAATTAAATAATAAATCAAATCTACGTTTATTAGAAATTGCCAAAATCCAAATAAGTGGTAGAATATTAAGAAATTGACAAATTAACACACATGTTTACACAAAAGACGCATATATTAATCGGCATAATATAAAATTAAAAAATATTTTAATGTTAATAATTATTCTTCAATTGCTTTGAGACGTAGCCATCTTCTATCATATGCCTGTATAGTATGTTTTAAAATACTACAGACTTAGGGGACCTACAATTTAACATGGGCTCCGAACCACGGTAAGTGTAAACACTTCTACTCGATAGAACGTTTACTAGGCCGAATATATCACTGGTTTGCCACTGCCTTGCGAGGAAGAATGACCGCACAAGATCCAACGTGTACCGGTATTGGGAGTTAAACCCCAGATCCTCAGCGTTAAAGTCTAACATGCTGACTTCTTACCCATGACCGCCTCTTTAATAATTCATTTTCAATTTATTGAAGAATACACATTTTAATTAATGCGGAAATTAGTTCCTCCTTTTTTATTCAAAGTTGAATAGCAAATGGAAGTTTATTATTTTCAACTAATCACACCATATTTATTTTAAATTGTTAATTCAGGGTACCAGCTGTTTGCTACTAGGATTATTCAACTGAAACCCATCTATGATCAACTTAGCCTTGAAAACAAATGCAATAATTCAAATGACGTTTGTTAATGTTAGTAGTGTTTGTAAGCAACACTTTAATAAGTTCCTGGCCTTTGAATTGGCTTCTGACTTTTAAAAGTTCGATTTTGAAATAGTGTTGTTGTTGAAAATCCGTCCAAGTTTGATCAGTCTTACAATTTCTATGGTGCCGAAAATTTAAGAATGGAAAAGAGGGGACTATGGATGAGTCACGACCAGGTGCACAGTGTACTGCATTAACAGAAAACAATATGGCATGTGTGGAAGGGCTTACTAGAGAAAATCATCGAATTTCAATTAGAGAAATTTCAGAAATTGTTGATGCGAGTGTAGGATCTGTCCATGGTATGGTTCGTAATCTGAGTTACAGCAAAGTTTGTTCGCAATGGATTCCTCTCTCTCCCGCTCTCTTGTCTAATGAACAAAAATGCGAATGTGCTTATTTCTGCAACACCTCATACACTATAGCCACAACAGTCATGACTTTCTTCTGTGAATCACCACCGAAGAAGTTTAAAGCACAACCTTCTGCAGGTATGGTGATGTTTACATGGTTTTTCAGCCATGAAGGATCCTTGTTGATAGAGTTTAAGAAATCTGGAGTAAATGTCAATGCAAATTTGTACAATGAAACTTTGAATAAGCTCCATCAAACAATAAGGCGGAAACGCCCAGGAAAACTTACGCGTGGGGTCATTTTGCTGCACGACAATGCTAGACCTCAGGTTGCTAATGTGGTAAAAGAAAATCTTTAACGAAAGAAATGGAGGGTTTTAGAGCATCCACCCCACAGCCCGGATCTATCGCCTCGCGATTTCCATATTTTGGACCGCTAAAAAAGGCGTTAAAGGTCGGCATTTTGAGTCTGACGCAGAAGTACAGATAACTGTGGAAGACTTCTTCAATCAGCAGCCACAAGAATTCTATGAGCGGGGTATACGTCGGTTAGTAAAACAATGGAATAGGTGCTTTTACTGTGACGGCAATTATTAGTAATTAAATTGTTGAATAAATTTTTCATAAAGCAAGGATGGGTTTCAATTGAACACACCTCGTATGTAGTTTAAAGCTATACTTCGAGGAGCATATTAGAGCCGTCGGTCCCGGATACTACTACGGTGGTGAATTTATGTGAATATAGAGACGCTAGCCCAACCTGACAACTGTAACACCGCGGTCATGAAGATGTATAAAAGTGAGTTGATTATAAACATGAAATTATTGAATAATATACCACTAAGATACCTTACTTTCTGCAGTATTCCAATAACTCCTGTGGGGCTTCTATGGGGTCATGTAAAATGGTGTTTGTATTAATGGACCAAACAATTTATACGATTTAAAACATCGAATTTGTTTAGGAATGGCCTAGTAATTATTGAGCGTGCGCTGCAAAATTTTTACACAGATACTGGTCCATGACAACTGGTTAATGACGGACAATTTATAAATTACGGTCGGGCGATTTTTTCATAATGTTCTTGTTTTCATTAAAAATAAATTCTAAATTGTTAAAAGTTACTGTGCATCTTTCCCAAAAAATTGTGATGTCGGGTACCAATTATTTTGGTGATTTTTAAAAACCAAATTCATATGTTTCGGGGTTTAAAAAAAAATAAATAAATAACAAAATAATAAATTTTGCGCGGAACTTCTATCTCCGCGCTGTATATTTATTTATATTTTAGAAGTTCCAATATTTCTGTTCTGCAAGTATTTATCTTTAGTTCCTAATTAACAATTTGTGTACTCTAGCCACATGTATTAGAAAAAATAATAAGAGATTTTTATTCTGTTTTTCATTGTATTCTATTGTGTCATATTCCTACCATTATTTTCAACAATTTGGTATTGTGTAGCTTAAATGTCAGTTAGCCAATTAAAACCATACATCTTCTCGTTATATCATTCTCTTTTGCTAGGTTTGGTTGTTGTTGTCCTATCATTCCTATTTACCAGCTATAAAAAGATTTTGCAAATGTAACAACATTTCTATAAATTTATCAAAACGCAAAGGAGTTGTTTACGGGATATAAGCGAAAACAGAAACAGTATTATGCCCAATAGATGTTGGGTGTGGAGATACATCATATACGTAATAAGAGTAAATGGGGTGACGCGTTCAACAGAACTTATATCCCACTGCACACAATCTAATGATTCTTAGAATTTACGTGTAAATGCTGCATGGAATCTTTACACATCTCATGATAAACACTTGATTTTATTCAGACCTAGCACCGACCCGACCAGTGCGCTAAAAAATTTTTTTAATAGTTTAATTTCAAACCTCGTTTAGTTAACAAACCCTTATATTCAAAAGACAAGTAAAGATAAAAATAGGTATCATTGTTGTTTTTTGTGATAAGTATTTTTTGAGCGTAACCCTCTGTACTAGGTAAACTTTTAGAGAATCTATCTGTGGTTCCTACATTACACCAATATGCATTTTCAAAATATAAAATGTTTTAAAATAATTAGTCTCGTTACCTTCACTAAAATGAGTACTTTTCTACTTAATATCTACATCCATGGCAAAATAATATTTATATTTAAATAATATGTAATTAAACTAATATTATGAATGTTATAATCAAATTTTTAAACACGCTTTGAGAAGCAGCTTTATATGATTTTACCTGTTTTGCATGTAAATAGTGAGGTTCCACTAAATGAAACGATAAGCTTATGTAGGATAGTTTGTTCCCGCTGAATGTCATCAGATTAACATTTCCTGTACAGAGTCCTGGCATTCCGTACTCTAAAGATTATCTACATAATTAGCCGCTTTGTGCTTTACTGATTGAAAATATCTAAATTACAGCTTCTTAACAACTGAATTAAATGTTTACCAACTCCGACGGACGTAAAATTCCTATACCAAAATGGTAAATTATTTCGAATTTACTCAAATTTCTTTATATTATTGCACTAAAGCTTCGTGTGAATATAGAATATACAGTAAATTAACCAGTATTTCTCAGACATAACAAAAATATCTTAATATTAGCATTTTAACAAACGAAAATATTGGTAAATAGAAATCCCGTGGATAGATTAAAATATCCTGTACTTGAGCATCTCAAGGCAACTTTAGGATCGTCTTTCTGCTTTTTCATTTAAAGCTGATTGTAGTAAGGCAGCGTTTCCTAAACTTTTAGGTTTTGCAACCCTTTTTAAATATATTATGACACGCGCCCCTCTTTGTAGCAAGACAGAAACTCGAACATTTCCGAGCACTGTAAAATGGTCCAGAAATTGTGAGAGTGGGCACAGAACGTATAAAGCCATTATACCTGTTCAGTTAGGTTAGTTTAATAGTAAACGGAGCAGCGAGTAGACGCGTATACTTCGTTTATGTTCTGTTGCACTTGAGTGATTTGAAGTTTGTACAAATATTTTTAAAGGATGGAAGAATATTTAATCGAATGTAAACGTAATTTTGAGCGTGCAACTACATCTGCGCGTTGAGATAAAGAAACTGCAAACACTTCCAAAAAAAAACTAGGAAATATTCTGACGAGTTTTTGAATTTTGGATTTATAAATACAGTCGTTAATGGTGAAGACCGACCACTGTGGCTGGCAGTATGAAATTAAATAATCTAAAAAGTTATTTGCAAACGAAGCCTAAAGATCTTGAAAAATAAATCTCGGGTGTTCTTTGCGAAGAAATTGAAAGAGTTTAGTAATCAGAAATTAGCTTTTAATACAGTTTTTTCATTGCCCCAAAAAGCTCTGTTTGCATCTTATAAAATTGCACATCGCATAGCCAATTGCAAGAAACCACACTATTGCGGAAAATCTTATTCTTCCTGCTACCGTTGATATGGTTGAAACAATGCTTGGAGATAGTTATGCTAAAGAAGTTACCAGTATCAAATTAAACTATTAGTAAGCGCATTGATGATATGTCAGAGGATATGCAGGAGCACATCAAAGATTATCAAAGATACACAATTTATAGCCTACATTCGATACTGCGATAATGCATCTATAAACGAGGATTCACTATTCTGCAAATATATTCAGACGTATACAGGAGTTATTCTATTTCAAATGACTGATAATTATATAGTAAACTCTGGCCTGGAGTGGAAAAACTGTGTTGGTGTTTGTACCAATGAGGCACCGAAGATAACAGAAAAATATGATGGTCTACAAGCACTTATACGCAAAAATGATCCCAATGCCACTTGGCTCCATTACTCAGGGAATCACTGGCTTCGAAGGCAACCAGCCCAGAATTTATTTGATATTATTCATTGTAATTTCTGTTGTAAATGATATAAAAACAAGGCTTTTAAGGGCAAGACTATTTTCTTGTGCGATGATATGGGCACTGACCATTCAGCACTATTGTTTTATTGCGAATTTCGATGGTTACCACGTGGAAAACGTATACAACGTATACAACGGATCTTTGAGCTTAAGCAGGAAATATATCCGTTTTTGAAAGAAACAAAATCACAAAAGTGCCAAGTGTCTTTGCTGAACTGTTCATAATGAAACTGGTTTATTTGACTGATAATAATGAAAAATTAAATATTTTAAATACACTGGGAAATAATAATCATTTATTACAACTATGAGATAAAATTGACGGCTTTTCAAGGAAATTGGATATTGGTCAAATAAAATAAATAGTGAAGACGCAGAAGTGTTTATTAATTAAAAACATTTACTAACAATAACAAATCAAGTGATACAAATATACATCCTGGTTAGATGCATTGGACATAATTTGAACAAAGGTTATCTAAAACTTTTCAACGTTATTTCTTTGAAAATGATAGTATAATGGCTAAAATCGGAGTCGATATCAAACTCGTTTGAAGTTACAGCTACAGATTTATCGTTGGAAGAAGAGGAAAAATTCATTTATTTAATATCAAGTACAGAAAAGGAAAGACATTTTCGTCGACAACCATCGTTGAATTTTGTATTGACTCCCAAGGGGAATTTCCATAGTTATTCAAGAGAGCTATGCAAACTACATTGCCATTTCGTACATCTTATCTTTGTAATCTTGGTTTATTAGCAACTTGGACAAGCTATGCAGTTCAAAACAGACGCAGTTAAGTGACTAGTTTCTTTAAATACACTGTTAGCACATTTGATGTAGTTTTATGATGTGCCCGTAAGCACATTATACATAACAAAAATAATAAGCTAAATATTCAGCATTATTTTACAGCTAAATGTTATGTTTACATTTTAGTTTTTACATTCACACTTTATAACTACATTTTATATTTACACTTTATAACCGACAAACCGCACTATGCATTGCCATACGATTATATACATACAGGGTGAATAAAAAGTAAGGAACATCGATGCTACAGCCTTAAATAATACCTTTACGAAAAAGTTTCTAACGAAAGATTCCTCTCAAATTATTTGCCACAATTTGGAGTTTTTAATTTTTTTTAGATTGTCATATGTTTTAGCTATGGCGTCACGGCATTTTTTAAAATGGCAACCTATACTTTTTATGGCATTACCAGTTACTGCTTTTTATTCTCTATACAGCCTTGTAAAAATTCTTACATTTGCATAATAAAAATTTCAAGAACAATCACGATAAACATCTATGTTTGTCACTGGCAACATTTTTCATCAGGTACACTTATTGCAAGATAAACAAAAGACAATAGCTGGTCCACAAATTAGTAAAACAGTTTCCAATCATATTTAACATCAATTTAAGGAAGCAAATGTTCAAACTGTTCGCCATTCACTGTCTGACAGTGGGTAATACAAGCAGAAGATTTTCCAAATTATCTGGTCTGTTTGTATACACTGTACTTTTAAGATGGCCCCATAAAAAGAAATCAAGCGGGTTTAGATCCGGAGATCGCGCTGGCCACTCAATATGTCCTCTTCTTCCTATCCACCTATTTGTAAAAATTCCATCTAAATATTGACAAACATGAATGCCATAATGAGGTGGATCACCATCTTGTTGCAACCAAATTCTATCGTTCGGCGTATCTGGATTTTCTGTATTTGGAAATAAAACAGCTAACGCGCGAACAGTTAAGTTAAGATGTCTTATACTAGTTTCATTATACTAATTTTCGTTGTCCTATTTTTCTGCTGTGTTCCCTTTTGACGACTTTTGTCCCCGCTAGGGGGTATTCGGTAATAAAATGCAACTTGTAGAAGCACATGATAAGTGTCATACGCCTTCTTGCCGCATAAAAAAAATCATTTATTAAGCGAAGCTTATTGGATTTGGAAACATACTTTAAGTTACAAACCAAGAAATACACAGGCAATCAAAGAGGCAAATAACGCGTTTGAAACGTTTCAGAAATACTTAAACTTTATTAATGGCTTCATGTGGTCGTTTTGAATGACGCATTTACGTCGGCGACGGCCTTAGTTCAATTTCTATACTTAATTAAGATCTATTTTATGTGCAAGGAAACAGAAAATACAATTCCGTAAAGGTATGTAGTTGGAAATGCTAAAAGTATCCACAAACCTCTTGTGTTAATTGTACAAAATATTTTATTCAGACTAGTTCGAAATACCAAAAATCGTTTAAAATAAACTAAAATTGTATTGTCTATATTATTATCGTTATTTCATTTTACATCGATGAATTGGTCTTCCTCTTCGTACAAGGATAGTTGAAGACGACTATTTTTAAATGTGTCGCTAACCTAGTTCTACGTTATACTGTTGTTGTCGGGGTTAATACGATTTCGAACATGTTTGAACCTGATTATAAAGTGAATTTCCATGGCTCTAATTAAAACTTTGCTCCTTTGGTTTGTAACTTTTGATAAGTTTAACTAAATAAGCAAAAATTTATTTTGTTTGTTTTACAGATTTTTACGAAAACTTTAAATTCTAATATTTCAAAACAACTGCGTTACAAATAAATAATTAACACACTTTCGTGCATTTTGTGAATTCCCATTATTCAAGAAAATTACCGGTCCTCTTCGCAATATATTATCTATAGCTCATAGAATTTTACCCCGTGACAACCGTTGCTACTCATAATAATACTATATCGAGTTGTTTGTTCTCATTCCCACAAAGTGCGGAAAATAGCTCTAACTTTAATTGTTTCATTTTTATTTAATTGGACACTGTAACAGTTGCTCACACGATATTTAACTCAGGGCTTACAAATTTTGTAGCGAAAACTTCTTTGTGAATCATATGATGTGTCAATAAACGTGATATGGATTCAATACCCCCTGAAAAGTTTAATATTTTCCAAATATTGTAGTTGGACCAACTTCCTTGACAATCGGACATAAGCAATTATATGACAATCCCTATTGCTATTCGTTGCTTCCGGCAACCCGAATGGAGAATGATTTATTATACAGTTTCGATTCTAGTTGCTGCTGCATGTGGAAGAATATATTCTCACTTCGACTGACAACAGTATTAGTTTTTGTCAGAGTTATATAACGCACTTGTTTGGTACAACTTTCCGCAGTATTAATCGCAGCCGACAAAATGAGATCCTGCCTAATAGTATTTAGATTCCTACGTCTAGCTATTTTATATATGAGGGGAGTTCTAAATCTTTCTAGCCTAATAGGTTAAAGAAACAATAGAATGACAAACTATTTCTTGCGCATAATCTCCACCAACATTTAATGAGTTCTGGTAGAGCGATTTTTATAATTGCGGCTCCACAAGAAAAAAACATTTTTTCATGTGACTCAAACTATGCAACCACTACAGTTTCTGCTTTCGAAGTCTTCAGAAATCTTTTACCCCTTGCTTGTTGTTTTAGATTTTTAAATAAAGCAAAACAGCTAGTAGTTATGCCAAGGCCAAAGGTTACAACTCCGATAGTTGAATTACCGCGATAATCCTCCTTCATTATTTTCTAAAATTTGGGCATTAAGTTGACTTAGTAGTAGTAGTAGAATTTTGTTTGCATATTGTAGAAAAACAATGTTTGTGTGGTGAAAATGCAGAATCTGTTA
>JABXWE010024427.1:0-12687 GCA_014611495.1 Limonius californicus | reverse complement strand
GTGGCCAAGTTTGTTTATAGTTTGAATATTTGGAGGTTACGTTTTCGTTAAATTCTTTGAGTGTAAACAATGTTAGTTTAATTTCAAAGTTAATTAGCGTAAAGTGTTTAAGTAATAAAAATAAAACTAACCTGGAGTTTGAAGTTCAAATTGTGTTATTTATTTCCAACGGTCCTGAAAAGAAATTTTATTAAAGAATATAAAATTAGAAGTAAATGCATTACTTCAGTATTATGGGAATCTAACTTACTTGCTTTGTTTGATGCACTTATACAAAAGTTATTGAAGTTTTACATTGGATTTTAACAACTTTTAATGAGGAAGTTCTAATAAAAACTTTTGTTAACGGTCCTGGAATGCAGTTAGTGACGTGTAGAGATTAAATAACAGTACAAGAAAGGGCGCAAAATAGCAACCGTTTGCAGTTTTGAAGAAATCACGATGTCCGTTCAACAATCAGCGGATTAAAGATAAGTTCACAATTAATTTATGTATATATTTATGTTATTATTGTAATTCGATAACTATCTTTGGAGAAGCCACGATTTTCAAGATTTATTAGATCCCTGAGATTTTTTTTATAAAAGATATGCTGATGTAAGGTAAAATTTAATTTCTTTGTTGGATATTTATATTTGATTTAATGTGTATTACGACCAACCAACGTGAAGGTTAATTTATAAATTTATTTATGTTTAATTAATATTTCCAAGATATTACACGGCATCTATTTAAATAGTATCAATAATACATCGTTTAACAATTAATAAGTAATCAAATATAAATTATAACATTTCGGTAATTAGTTTAAGTATAATTTCATATTTAAGAATGCAAAATCTTCGCGATTTGATAATAGGCGAATGTGAGAGTAATTTTCATCGAGCTTCAAATTTATATGCCGAACGTTATGTACACAGGAGACATCCTAATGCTCATGTTATTCAGACTAGACTAGATCAGCGCTTAAGAGAAATAGAAGAGAATATCTTACAGGTATATGAAGACGAACCTCGACAAAGTACCCGTTCTGTAGCTCGAAGACTTGATATTAGCCATACTGCTGTACAACGAGTGTTAAGAGAAAATCTCTTATACATCCGTTACACTTCCAGCGAGTCCTTGAGTTGTTTCCGGAAGCTTATCCGCGACGGATAGAGTTTTGCAGATGATTATTACGGCAACAAGTAGTCAACCGGGCTTTCATTGAAAACATTTTATGAACGGATAAAGCCACATTTACCCGTAACGGAATGTTTAATATGCGCAATATGCACCACCGGGCCGATGAAAACCCTCATGTCTTGCATCAAACTTATCACCAGTTTAGATTCAGCGTTAAGGTATGGGCTGGAATTATTGGAAATATACTAATAGGGCCACACATTTCGCCTCGTGGATTAAACGCCGAAAATTTTGTCTATTTTTTAAACAACGATTTTCCGGGATTATTGGAGGAAGTACTGTCAGGAGAGACATGTGGCCTCAGTTAGATGGAGCCCCAGCCCACTGGGGGCTTCAAACTAGGGATTGGTTAAAAAAAACTTTCCAGAGCGGTGGATCAGGCGCAATGCTCCGATATCATGGCCCGAAAGTATATCTATTTTATTCAGCTGTAAATTAGGCCTATTGGGATACTACATAAAACAAAGCATTGAAAACTCTACCTCATGGTGGTGTGGAAAGGAGTTGTTTAGTAGTTGATTTGTTTTGTCTAAAATGTTGACTGGGCTAGATAGTAATAATTATGAAAGAAATATTTTTTTAATAGTTTACCACAGTAACTACAAAAATAGTTTCCGTATTGCATACAACATGTGTATTACAAAGTTGCCAGGTTTTCACTTCTTTAAGTGCTTCGTGTGAAGAAATATATATTTTACCTGTTTTCTGTTTAGTATGCAATTCTGAACAGCGCTAAGAGGCGTTTTATCGCGAGTTATGGAACACCCTGTATGGGCGCATTTCAACTACCAGGATGAATGATCGTTTGAAAACTTATTCAATTTCCAATTACAAATATAAAAATAAATGAAGCTTTACAAGTGTTGCCGCACTTTGTATATTATTTATTGTAAAATAATTGTATTACATCATTAGTTTTTGTGTTAGTAATTATTAGCAATTTAAAAGCAATCATATATATTTTTTAACTCGTTGGTTTCACCTCTACCCTCTTATCTTCTTGGAGCACCCTTTAGCCGTCTCGACGCCAGGGCGCGGCCGTCAGTTCGCGTCTATCAGTGACGTCACATTAAATGCACCCTCATCTTACAATAGTAGTATAGATAATTTGTTGTGTAGTTTGTTTAGTTACGTCGACGGCGCGAGTTATATAAAAATTCAGTGGTGCAACTGGCATGGATTTTAAAGATAAAGTAGCCCTCGTTACCGGAGGGGCTTCAGGGCACGGCAGGGCTTATTGCGAAGAATTAGTTAGACAAGGATGTAAGGTATTCAAACGGAATTAATTATTAAAAACAAAGAAACTTAAAAAATCTTTAGATATAACAGTTATTTATATGGTTTCTCCTGGTGTTGAAAAAGTTAATGGTGGATTTGAGAAACTAAAGATAATGTTCAAGAGGACAAATGCAACCAAATTCATGGGAAATTTTTGAATGATGGTGTTGTTTAATGTTTTTTAAATTTACAGGTGGCTATATGTGATATAAATACAGACGCCGGAGAAGATTTGCTGCGAAGTTTTTCAAAACAATCAAAAGATAGGGTTATTTTTTGTCCATGTGATGTTACGGATTACCCACAATTTGAAGGTAAATTAAATTAATAAAGAACTCCTACAATATAATGTATACCAGTTTAAACTTGTAAATTTTCGAGCCATGGATCAGCTCATATTGGTTGAGGTTGTGCCATTCATGGATTAATTGACATGCGTAATAAGAGATACGAAAACTAAGAGAGAGAAGGATATTGGAAAAGATAATCGCTTTCTTTTATATCTCAAAATTTACCCAAAGTATTATTGCTTTGATTCATTCAATTCTATTTTAGATATAGCGACTTTTACCCTAAATTGTCAACTTTTCTCATATTTTGTTCAAACTGTCATTTCATATCAAGTCAACTAAAGTTTGAACCTTCATATTACCAATTTCATTAATTCATTGGTTAATAGTACAATATCGAGATATCTATATATACAGGCTGTATCAGAAATAGATACAAATATTAAATCCGATGGTAGATTACAAGATATACAAACTAGAAAAAACATTTCTTTGGCAATGGGACCATTAAGATATGAGAAAATAATAATTGAAAATTTAACTCAAAAATTGTTTGAGTACCGCAGGATAATTACAAAAATTTGAGTTCAAAGACATGTTATGCAAAGGAGAGTAAGATAGAAGTGCAAAAAATTTCTTATCGTCTGCCACAAACCAATACTATTAGGTAGGTCAGTAATTTCTATTCAGTCTGTTGTTGTTATCACAAGCCAGACAAGTTTTTACGTGTTTGCCACTTTGGATTTACTTTACAATTAGGTAATAACCTTCTACAGCTTAAAAGCATTTTCTATGTATCATCGGCAGTTCTCAAACAAAAGCTTATTTTATTTTTTAATTCAGAAAAATAAACTTAATGATTTTTGAAAAATGAATAGTACCATTGAATTCTACTTGAGCCAATCTATTACTGGTTTAAATATGTGTACCTATTTCTGATACACCCTGTATATATGACAAATTTAACGCCTTAAAATATTAATAGCTTTGAAGTTATAGTCTATCAAATTTCGAACATTTTTCCTGTACAAAACTTCAATTCTTGGTTTAAATAAATGTTTGAGATGATTTATGTAATACCTTATTTTATTTTTGTTTAGGTTGTAACCATAGAGTTGGCCATAAAAGCATAAATTAAGATAATCGTAATAAATTTCTTTTAGATTTGCAATAAAAGCATTAGCGAAAACGTAATGAAGAAGAAAACAGTGTCATGTTTCAAACATATTGAATAAAACCTATATAGTGCGGTCGTAAAATGCCCTCCTTCGCTACTAACTTTTGAACGACCTGATATTTCTTCACAACAATTTGTGCGCTTTAATGGGATACTACTTTCTAGCCCATATTTAAATTTTATAACTTTCAAAATGGCGGCTAGGCGCCATCTTGAACTATTTTTTTAAATGGCAATAGGGGTCGAGTGATACCTCATTTAAAAGGTATTTTAATCCCGCGTCTGATCCTTAAGCTTCATAAAAAAATATTCATACAGAAAAAATGACAAATGATTGAAAATAACAAGTTTATATAAAAAAGAAGGCACTTAGAAAATGTTACGATTTGTGGTCCAGATATGTTATTGGCCTCGTCGAGGATAACAACTTTCCCCTACGGCACTTTCCCGTAGTTCGTACCGTTCGGCCGCCAGGGGCATCTAAAGTCGAAACACGAATCGATGTCCAGCACGTGTCCACGTCATCGCAGCGGGTCGGTCTTGAGCTCAATCTGTTCGCATAAGTACGGCGCATCGACGGCCGGTTCTAACATCCCCGAAGAGAGCGCGTGGGATGACGGCTAAGTTTTTTTGCCAATTTTTACGTTTGTTTTCGACTTTTCAGCGTCCCCTTCGGGGATGTTAGGCCCGCCAGCCGCCGATGCGTCGTACTTATACGAACAGATTAAGCTCGCGCCCGACCCGCTGCGATGACGTGGACACGTGCTGGACATCGATTCGCACTCGACCCACATTGCCATTTAAAAATAGTTCAAGATAGCGCCTAGCCGCCATTTTAAAAATTATAAAATTTAGATATGGGCTAGCACGTAGTATTTAGCCTCCCATTAAAGCACACAAAATTTTGTGAAGTAATATCAAGTCGTTTAAAAGATAGTAGGGGGGAGGACATTTTACGACCGCACTGTATATATATATATAACAACTTTCCTTCATCTTTTAATGTTAGTATACAATATTTATTTGTTCTTGTATAGTATTTAAAATGGGCCAGTGTGGTCCAGTGGTTAGAGCACTGTGCTCCGGTGCGGAAGGTCGGCAGTTCAAACCCTTGACTCGATGCCTGGTGAGCGACTTACCCAGTCGCTTTAAATTATTGGGTACCTGCGATCGAACAAACAAAGGGTAATAATGCGGTTGTCTAATGTGTGATGCTCACCACATCACCACGCGTCATTAATTTGGCAGACAGCGGGGTATAAGAGCAAAGATACGGGAGGTCTGACCTTGCAGACCCACCCCTTTCATGGGGTATAGAACCTCACCATTATTATAGTATTTAAAATTGTACTGTTTTATTAAATACTCAGTTATTGGCAAATATTTTTACAGTGAGATATTGTCTCAATCGTGTTAATTACTATAATTTTATATAAAATTACCAAGTTCTTTTGTGTGCTTTTCCATGTTTAGAACTTGGCTACCACTTAAATGAATTGATCTCTCTCTGCAGCTATTCAAAACGGTTGTCCCGAACTCATCCCTGTCCAAGTAATTATTGCAAGACCATGATAGTAATTTCCATCCTCCTGGTCTTTTGGGTTGTATTCCTCCTTTGCCAGTGGTTCGTAGGTTTGTATTTAGTATTTCTGATATACCCAATGTACGCGGTTTTTCTTCTTCTGATGTTCCTAATTATTCTCCTTCCTTATTCTTCTTAGAACCTCAAGGAATTTTTAGTATTCTGCGATAGGTTAACATTTCAAACGGTTCAATCTTGTTTATTATATTTTTCTGCTAGTTTTCCCGCCGTACAGTAGTGATGACCGGACGTAATGACCAGACGTAACATTTGACAAATCTTGTTTTGAAGGAAAGCGCTTCGTGCTATTTCAATTAGAGTTTTAATTTCTTTATCTAAGTCTACTGGAGTTGGAATTACCCCAGATAGGCAAAATTCTTAGTCCGGGTGTACAATGGGCCAAATGTGGCCTAAGTGCATAGAGATGCTTGGAAAACCGCGTCCGAGATCTCGCTCTTTCAAATATCATCATCATCATCAAGTCTAGTTCGTTGTTAGTTGCCCACCAACCTGTTGTAACCTGTTCGATCATTGTAGCATTTATTATTAATGGGCTTCTATTTATGGGTTGTTTTGCTGATTACCATATACTTGGTTTTATTTGCATTTCATTTTTTGACCCATTTCTTCACTTGCTTCATTCACCTTATTTGCTAATAGTTGTAAATCTTTTAAGCTTTTAGCCAGTCCGCATATGTTATATTATTTATAACTTCGCGGCTTACTGTAATACCTTTAGTTCGTTTCCACAGTACCTACCTTCTGAAATATACATTCGGAGTAAATGTTAAATAAGACCAGTGACAGGACACACCCTTGTCGTACACCTCTTTTCATTCATTATTCTTTTTCTTCTTCTTTCTCTATGCACACTGTTGCTACTTATTTCCAGTATAAACTCTTATGTCTTTCCCGTCTAGTCATATCTTTTCTAATGGTCATATAAGAAATATACCCTCATTTCATATACTTATACTTATAATATATAAATCACCTATTAAATAATTTGTAGAAAACATATACATTTCTTTAAACTAAAAACTGTATGTGTGAGAAAGGAAAAGGCTCATAATTTGATAGGCTACAACTTCGAAGTTCTTAATAATTCAAACCCCTGAATTTGTATTTTTGCTCCATCCTGAACAACTTGAATCTATGAATTTCATCAAAATGTGAAGGTTCAAATATTGGCAGACGTGCTTTGGAAGATTATTCCGTAATACGAAACCTACTAAACTGATGGGTTTTATCCACTTCCATATTTATTTATTTTTGTAGAGGCATTCCAAACTACAATAGCAAAGTTAGGTGGAGTAGACATCGTCATAAACAATGCTTCCATAATGAACGATAGATTGTGGGAACTCGAAGTAGATGTCAACTTGGTAAGCATTTCTTTCAAACCCATCCCATCACCCTTATTCAAACTTTTTTCAGAATGGCGTAATACGGGGACTCCTCCTAGCCTTCCGTTTCCTAGGACGAGACCGAGGGGGTCGGGGGGGCGTCGTTGTAAACGCAGGTTCCTCCAGTAGTTCTCGCCCCATGGTGTCCCTTCCAATTTTCACGGCCACCAAGCACGCTATCGCAGCACTAACCCGATGTTACGGAGATCAATACCACGCGAACTTAACAGGGGTGCGAGTTCTGGCCCTGTGCCCTTCACCAACAGAGTCGGCGCTTTCTGCGGATCCTCGCAAGCGACTCCTTAGCGGGGAGTATGAACATGCTTGGCAAACGGACACTGGGAACACCGTGCCCCTAAAGTAAGTCCCTAAGTCTTACCATCTCAAATTTTAACTGGAGTTTGTTTTAGGCCGGAGTACGTAGCGAAATCATTGGTAGAAATAATCAAGAAGGCACCTAGTGGGACCAGTTGGTTGCTGGAGGACTCGCAACCTATAAAGGAGTTGGGGCTATTTCCTATGTAATCGGGGATTTGGGTGGTGTACCAATGGAATGTGATTGCAGTAGTGAAATTTGTACCATTTTTGTGCCAATTTAGGGCCCTATTTTTCAATTTTTGTACTGAAAGCACAACGATATCATCAAACATGTTATGATATAACTCACTAACATAAAGAAGAATATGTCCAATTAATCTGATATTAATTTAAAGAAAATTAACTTTTCGTTTTATATTCTTCAATACTCTGTAGTGTTGTGATCATATCAGTAAAATGTAAAGCATAATCAGATACCAAACTGATTAAACCTAATAATGTAAACACCAATTTGAACGATGTAAAAAAGAGGAAGCTTTCTGCAACAGCGAATTTTCTAATCAGCACAATGTGCCGCAAAATTTGGTACAAATTTACATATCATATACCATACGTTTGTTCATACCAATTTTTCATGTAAGGAAGCTTAGCTGCACTGATTTTTGTACGACATTCCATTATAGGTTACTTCTTAAACGTAAATGTTTGCTCATTTCTTTGCATTTATTTTAATATGAGTTTTACATATTGAATCCCAGAGACTATTGTATTTTAATTTTTATTTGATTCTAATACGTCTTTGAGTTACATATGAGCTTCAACGCGCTGTAAAATACCACGTGTAATATTGTAAGTAGGAGTAGGTAAATAATATAAGAAAAAACGTGCAAAATAAATACAGTTTTGTTCCAAAATTCTCACACTGAAAAGTAAATTTACAACCGATTTTATAAACTCTGAATAATTATTTAATTTTTATTAACTAACTTCAGTTTTAAACAGATCAAAAGAAAGTAATATTCTTGCTGAAGTATAGAAGTAGATAAACAGAAAACTTTTTTTTAACAAAGAAACGTTCTTTCTTTCGAAACTGAATCGAAACAGATCAGCACTGACGATTCTAAAAGTTGCGAGTTTAAATATCGGTTTGTTGTTAAAATATTAAGCGTTAATGTGCTACGTTCGAATGTTCTAAAGGTTGTTTATTATTATTATATAAAGGAGAACATATGTTTGTGTTATTTATGATTCGTTTATGAAAGTATGATAAGTGCGCTTTTAAATATCTGTGAAATTTTACTATGTACTCAAATTTTCTAAATAAATCTTTGATAACAGTGGAATTGGAAATTATAATACTACTATTTTCCGGAACCTTGTCGAAACCTCCAAATACCTACAACCTACCCTACAACATGAGTCAAAATTATTTTATTATATGGTGCTTCTCAGTTGAGCTTTATAATCTACACAGGGTTGCACAAATGTTGAAATGTAAACAATATTTACATCTGATAGATTCAAGTACATGTTACACTTTTGCACTGGCATTATTTTAAGTATTTACCAGCCTTGAAGGACAGGGGAATTGTGACGAAGGGGGACCCTTTGTATCATTCCCCAAAAACCATTAGAGTGAAGGAGGGGCGAAGGGCGGGGATAGACAGGAAATGAGCAAAAGAACGGAGTGGAAAGGGAAAAGAGAGAAGATAAGCAGAGATAAATGGGCAGAGGGAGACTGGGAGCAGGGTGCGGAAACAGAGGGTGAGGAAAAAGGGGGAAATGGGGAAAGGGAAGCAAAATGGGGGAAAAGAATGAGGAAACAAAATCGAATAGAAATGTGGTTGGAAAGATGGAAAGAGTAACGAGGGAACGAGGAAAAATAATGAGAGCGGGTAGAGGGAGAGAAATAGCAAACAACAGGAAATAAGCAGGAAGAAATACAATAGGGGTAGGAGCAAGAAAGAAATGACAAAAGCACAAAAAAGTGTTTGGAGAAAGGACTGTGAGATGGTGGGAGGAGCAATATTATTGTATTTTTAAAAGAGTGAGTGCCGGTAGATAAAAAAAAGTGCAAAATCTTTTTGTCCTTCTATAACGCTGCCTCCACTCTTGGGAAATAACCGTGTTAACCAATCAAACACAACAATGGTAGTACCTTGCGGAAAAGGGGCATATTTGCAATATTGAATTTAAAAATTCACCACTGGTCATTTAATGAAGATATCAATGTCGGGTTTATTTTATTCCAATCGGAATGTATCCATCTATCGTACACGTAAATATAATTATACGGCCGTTTTTAGCCCCGCCTCGACTACAGTCATAATGTCGGTAATTCCAAACCTTGGAAAAATCCTATTTTGTGTTTTGGACATGGGCGTTTGTGAATAGGTGGCTGCATTCGGCCGGTGCCCCCATATATTGTACCGATATGTGGTCCTGGCGTACATGCACAAGCGGACTTCGTTGCTATAGCAATTGATCGGCAAGGAACTGATCGCGGCTTTTAAATTTTATTTTTGAGGTTATATCCATCTGAAAGGCTTCGGGCCGGGGTTGCATTCATAACGCCTTATAGAACTCTAAAGGCCACACATACCGCCCCCAAGCCCATCTCGCCAGGTGGCGTGGTTCCGGAGTTACAGCCATTTATAGAAAATCTTTCCACATCCTCTAGCGACGGACCACCCTATCCCCTCGGAGCTGTTTCGTGCTACCAGTATCAGTGTAGACGCTCTTTCCAATGGCGCCAATGATATCTTTCTACCACGTTTCGTTTGGAAAATACAAACCTCGGAAGATTATCAATTTTTCCAAAAAATGGCCAAATACGTGCACGATTTTCGGAAAGGAACCGGCCGCAGACGGAAAACGGAACGAGATATCCGGATACGGTTTCTGCAAGCAAACTTGGGACACACGCCGCTACTATCCGCCTTTCTCTCAGCCTTGCAACCTCTACTAGAGCGTCTCCACATTTCTGAATTAGAACAGACCTGGTTCTCGGTGACCAGCTTTGAGGGTTGCTTGGCTGTCGGGACATATGTAGATCACGCGATCCGCTTCCAGTGTGACTTCTTCCAGTTTTACCACCGTCGGGATAGCAGAAACTTCCGCCTAAAATCCGTGGTGTATTTTCTCAGCGCAAAGCTTTCTTGTCCTTCCTGGTTCTCCAGGTAAATGCCGATGCCCGCAGGCACGTTATTAACTATAATCAAACCGTATGAATAGCAGACCAGGGAGCCATGCGGGAAATTTATTTCCTTCTGCTCACACTATTCTTTGATTGGGATTATGAGACAATATTTCCGTTCCAATCTCAATCGGTCTTTCGCTTCTATAGCCTGCAAGTAGAAAGAGGGAGTTGTTTTTCCACCACCTTGGTGATATCTGAGTGACGTGCAACCATTCCATTGCTTTGCCAGCTATCGATGTCCCGCATTCTAAGGTGGGCCGTCATGGCTTTCTTCCTTATGCAGTTGAGAAGAGGTGGTAGCCCTGGCAGAGCCTACAATGCGGCCGTTGAGGTTTTCTCATTGCCCCGGTAATTCCAACACAGGCCAGTTTTTAACGAGGAGAATGGTGGTATGTTGCACACATGGTCACCAGACCACCGAGCCGTATTGCACCCGAGATCTGGTTACTGCAGTGTACAGCTACTCAAAAATATGGTGTTTACGCTCCGGCCCTTGCTTACCATCCGGCGCAAATGCAAAAATTTGATCTTGGCGCGTACTCTTATAAGAATCATCCTGTATTTAATATATTAATTTTAATTAGGAGTTCCTGGAAAATCTCTGTATGAGACATGGCGGACAGTTTAGGTCAGCTACAGCCCAATGCTATTCCCACCTTTTGTGTAGCTTTGTTATGGTTCGTTTGAAAATGAGGTGACAAAAATTAGGCAACCAAACATACACCTACAGCAGTTTGCTAGATGCTCCTTTGTAATTTTAATAAATAATTATTTAAGCCAGTCCTGACTTAAGTAAATGTCAAAGAAATAAAACACTTTCCTGCTTTATCTAGTTAATATATCAAGAACCTATTTGCAACTTTAGAATATGGATGGTGAATATATTAAACGCTCAAGCAAAGTGCCCCTATCAGTAACAGAAACAAATTTAATTATGAATATTTACAAACCTGTAATAGAAAACTATCCCACCAAGAAGAAAGGAAATGCCATTAAACTAGCTGCAAACATCGCAGGTATTAAGTTTGTTTTAAGACATGCTATACAACAATCCATATTATTATTTACAGGTTTTTCAAAATCAACAATATACCCTATTTTGCAAGAACATAAAAATCGTGGACTTTTGACCAAACCCAAAACATCTCCAGGAAGACCAGAAATTATAATAGAGGAATCTGTGGAATGTGCTATTCGTCGCATTGTTCATTCCTCTTTCTTTTCAAATGATTCGCCAACTTTCGACAAATCATTAGCGGTCATACACGAACGTGAAGATCTGTCACACATAACACATTCCATGTATTTCAAAATTATGAGGAAATTGAATTTTAAGTATGCAAAGAGAAACAGGAAGAACTTTCTAATAGAACGTGAAGATATAATTTTATGGAGAATAAATTACCTACAATCCATCAATTTATATCGATAAGAAAATAGAAAAATTTATTATCTTGACGAAACGTAGCTTAACGAAGGTCACAGCCAAAACAAAGTTTGGCACGATGACGGCATAAAAAGCCATAGGGAGGCCTTTATTTCTACTGGGCTTAAGCAGCCGTATGGCAAAAGACATAGGTTAATTATAACCCATATAAGCAGTGATTCGGAATTTTTAGAGGGAGGTTTGCTGTTGTTTGAATCAAAAAGTAATCGGGACTAACATCAAGAGATGAACTCTACAACATTTGAGGATTGGTTTGAGAAAATCCTGCATTTCTTGGAACCAAACTGCGTAATTGTTTTAGACAACGCTTCGTACCACAGTCGTCGCGAAGAAACTGTACCTACAGCAGCATGGCGAAAAGAAGATATTCAAAAATGGCTAACGTAAAAAATATTTCGTTTGGCGAATCGATGCTTAAAATAGAACTATTACAAATTGTGAAGAAAGAAAAGCCCAAATTTTTAAGATATGGTATCGATGAAATGGTAAAAGTTGCTGGTAAAACAGTTTTGCGATTCAATCCAATTGGGCTCGAGCATTGGGCATTTGGGCTCAAGTGAAAGGAGATGTAGGGCGAAAAATTCTACATTTAAGTTAGCTGAAGTGGAGAAGCTTTTTCATGCAGTGTTGGAGGATATAACACCTACATAATGGAAAAAATGTATATAACACACAATTTCGGAGGAAAAAATGCGAGATTTAGATACGTGGATTGACGTTCATATAGAACCTCAGAAATTATAGATAATTAAATATGTATATTATGTATATTTATGTATGTAAGTTATAATTTTGTTGCGTTTTG
>JABXWE010024426.1:0-11718 GCA_014611495.1 Limonius californicus | reverse complement strand
AAAGGTTGGTGAAATCCGTCAAAGATGCACTTCGAGCGTCGGTAGGAAGATTTTCATTGGACAGGGAGCAATTAACTACCTTATTAACGGAAATAGAAGCTACAATTAACGCCCGGCCACTCACTTACATAGGGAACGATCCAAAGGACCAGCTACCGTTAACGCCAGCACATTTTTTATCGGGAGCAAGCTTCGGTAATATTGCACCTTCAGGGAATGTCACCGGTTCAATGCTACGAAATCAATGGAAGCAACGAATGCGAGCCATTGAACATTTTCGGAAGAGATGGTCTACGGAATACCTGCAACATCTTCGTAGTGCCCATCACAATGTAAGTGTACGCGAGGTTAGGGTGAGTGTTGGACACGTAGTGTTAGTTCGCGGAAACGATAACCGACGCCTTTTATGGAAACTGGGCATAGTTGAGGACCTACTTACTGGTCGCGACGGAAAAGTTCGGGCATGCAGTGTGCGGTGTGCAAATGGGACTATATTCAAGCGTCCCATACAACTTTTATACCCCTGGAAGTAGGTGACCAATAATTTCGCCAGCGGAGGATGTGAAACTTTATTAGTTTCAACTGAGAAAGTAGGGGTGTCTCAGGGGAAACCACCACTAGTTTAGGTACGAAGGACAGTAGCGTTCGAGTAGCGTTCGAGTAGTGTTCGAGGTGTGTTCGAATAGCCAAAGTTGGCCTACCAGTTTGTTATTAGAATGTACTTAATAGTGTTAGTTCTGTTATTAAAATAAAGCATTTATCGTCGTCGCCTTCTTATTTAATAATTCACAGGAACGAAAACTCGATTTGAGTTTGCTTGCAATATTTCTCATAGGTATAAAATATCTAATAATAAAATAACTAATAGTACGTCTAGCAACTAAGTTTTATTGTATTTTACAGTGACGGCCACTTTTTAAGTTGTATTATTATTTGTACATATTTCTTAATAAAAGTACCTTAGCGTGACTTTTCTACTATTATTTCCTTTTATTGGCAAACATCTTGCATAATATTTCCAATGAAAGTTAAAATCTTCAGTTTGTTTGTCATTAACAGAAGATTAAAGATTATCAGTCAAATTTGAGTGATCTACCTGAGTTATGCTAATTATCTAGGGATTAACAATTCTAGGAACAGCATCGGGCGAGTTTGGCTATCATTAACAGGAGATTAAAGATGAACAGATGAATTTGGACCCGCCCCTGACAACAGATAGTTCAGGTAAACGCAGATGTAGTTTATAGGACAAAGATGGTATTATTTAGGTAATTTGCCGGTAGTAGACAATCTTTTAAAATAGGTATGGGAAACCCGTGTGAAATGTTTGTAGATGTAATGTAGATTGTTTGAGTTATTTATTTCAATTTGAATGTAGTACATGGACCTATTTAAGTAGTCGTTGGCAATCGTAAGGAATCGGTGTTGTATTAGACATTGTGTTGCAGATTTTATTTTATTGCTGGGTAGTTGCTTGTATTCCATTCTGGTTTTATTTAATTCTTTGTTGAAAATGTAGGTATGCAGTGGACATTTCGGGCGGTGGCAAGTTCCCCCGATGGTCAAAATATTTTATTATCCGACCTGTAAGTTCCCCCGGCAACTTACGGGTTGAGGATTACCAAGCAATGGTCGCTAAGATTCTTATCTTAGCTTTCTAATAACGAATATTTATTTCGGTGTTAAAAGTTATCGACCAATAATGAGCAATTATTGTAACACAATGCAAAGAGAGTCTTCTTAGCTAATTATTCAAACTTATTTCGTCAGTCTATTTGTGTACACTTACAACAGCAACGTGTCAGTTATGGAAGTTTCAAAGATGCTGAGTGAGAAGGGAAAAGCCATGCTTGTTGTAAACGGTGCTAAGTTTTATAAAGCAAGTGATTTAAAATCGGGTACAATTAGATGGCGGTGTTATGAAAGAGGTTGTAAAGTGAAAGTTTATAGTGATCATAAAGAAAACATAATAAACAACGATCAAAATCATAGCCACCCGGTGGACGATGGTGTTATTCATCGTCAACAGATCAGCAACAGTGTGAAAAGAAAAGCAGTTACATATAGGAATTACCAAATTAAATTTTTTTATGTATAGAAATGTGCAATTTCAATTGTCTTGTTTTCTTTATATTACTGTATTTTTCTGTATGTGACTGTGTTTATTTAATAAATACACTTAAATATAACACTTAATTTTTTTAAAATTTCGTTTGTAGAAATCGCTAACGTGCAATTATAAGTAATTTTCACAAAGTATAGATAAGATAGAACTGACCGTCGGGGGAACTTACCTGTGTCGATAATACCATCATTAAAGCACTGGGGGATTAAAATCTGACCATCGGGGGAACTTACAACGGCCCGACATTTCTTGGAAAATGGTACGTATTTGGGAATTTTGCTGATTCTTAGAAGATATCGTTGTTGTGTATTTAGTGCTTACCAAAGGGGCTGGTAAGTTTTCAGTTTCTTTTTTGTGTAATTCATTTCTTGACAGAGCTGCAAGTATCAATCCGGGATTTGTGAAAATGCCTAAAGTTAGTAGTTCAAAAACCGATATACCTAATTAAGAAGTGAAGCCGCACCCATGCTTTAAATATGATGCAAGTGTTGTGTTTTGTACCGTTTGCACAAACGAGGTACATATATATTCCGTTATTTTAATTTAATAAAATATTCTCTCTATTTAAATATTGGCAATCCAGAACATCCCTTAATGTCAAATTAAAAGATTAAATTCCAATTTGTTGGTTGATATTATCATCAGTCACGGGATTTAAGAATTAAATTAGAGATTTAATTAATGTAATATTGCAAAGAAATCGGCAAAGCTCCCCTAAATTAGTTGCCATATCCTCTAAGCTCTAATAAATTATTGTACTCAGTTATCGTTTTGACTGACCAACGTTAAAAAAAGTTTCAACTTGATTAGCACGTAGCTACTGGCCATAATGCAAACAAGCCACGACAACAATTATTGCTGAATTGCTTAAACAAAACGAAAATTTTAGCAACTTTAATGATGATTTCCTGCAACATTCCATTAAAGAATTTGGACGTTCCAGAATTTAAACAATTCTTGGAAAACATACAAAAGAAAAGTCGTTTCCCGGAGAACAGCTTCCAGAACGCACATTCCAAAATTATAAGAAGAAAATCTTCAAACAATCAGGAACGCTATTTAATAATATATAATTATATTTGGTTTAGTGTTGACGACACCACCGATGCCGAAGGAAAATATATTGCGAATTTTATTGTTGGTGTCTTGAACGGAAATCCGTCTTCCAGCTTTTCAGTTGCTGTTAAAACAACTCAAAAAACCTACCATTTGACAATTATTCGTTTCGTTAATGAAACCCTTTCAGTTTTATTATATTTGTCAAATCAAATAATACCAGAAAGAATTGTATACATGGTAACTGATGGTGCAGCATTTTATTATTATGAAGCTTTCACAGGCCCATCGCTTTTGGTGTGAGACAAGGCTGTTAGTGTGCAATGCACAACAGGGCCCAACTCTGCGGGTTACCGTGTTGGTGCGTAACCATGCTTAACCTGCTGTTGTGTGTGAATGTTTTTGTTTAGGGTCTTGTTACTCTTCTAATACGACCGTAAATCAAGGAGTGCCATTAATATGATCCCCAATGGCAAATGGAGACCGGGACCCAGTACCGACCACCAATGGAGGCTTTTTGTGGCATACATTAGTGCATATATGCACAATCTTTATGGTATATCTGCCCAACTCTAGTCATAAGGATGGAAGCCACCAGAAGCCCGAAAAGAGCTCTCAACGGAAATATGGACAGAAGGAGGTCGGTAGGCAGACCACGGAAGAGATGGCAAGATGAGGTCGACGAGGACGCAAGAAACATTAAACACCCAAAATTGGAGATCATAAGCACTAGATAGAACAAAGTGGAGGCGAAGGCCAGACTTGGGCTGTAGCGCCATAGGAGAGAGCGAGTGCCAAAATGCGCACATTATAAAATAATTTTTAAATATACAGAGTAACTCACTACGGCGGAGCACCTTCAAGGTGATATTTTTTAAATAGACCGCGCCATGTATATTTTAGATTTTTGAATTCAGCGTTAAATTGTTTTTCCAACCATATCCTGGTTTTTAATTTTGGTTGAGGCGTTGCCGAGCTTATCTGAAAAATGTGAAAATTTTGATGGGCACAATGTTTAACAAATTAATTCGGTGCGTGAATATTGCGTTTAATTGAAATTGCATAATTTTACTATACATGGTGTTTTTTACATCAGTGCAAATTTAAATTATTTCAAAGAGCATTTTTCAATTTTTTTCAAATGAGAAATTATGTATCTTATTACATTTTTGAATTGTCACGTTAATTTTTACTTTTTCATTACAAACCGCTGAATATTAAAAATATTTTTAAAATGTGCGCATTTTGGCACTATATTACTAAGGCCCGGATTTTTAGGCGCTAAAAACTCTCAAAATAGGCAAATAGGCACCATAAATTTAGATTATAGGCACTAAATAGGCACTGAACTTTTGAAACAAGCGCAAAAAAATTTAAATGTAGGCACCAAATATTTATATTTAACAAGAAATTAAAAATGGGTGATACTCGTATAAAAATAATCTTATTAAAACAATCTGGATATTTTGAAACGTACTATATTTGTACAAATTTCAAAATACTACATAAATAAATAAAAGTTAAACATAACAAATTAGTTAATTGTTTGCTGCCTTACTTCGTTGAAATTCATACTTATATTTTAATAACAATAATAGGCAAATTCAACAAGTATTTATTTTTATTTTTGCTTTATACGTATTTCGACATACAATATGTCATTATCAAAAACATTTAATGTAGTAAACATTTGTAGTAGCTAGGGTAACAGCACACTGGATGTTGATTTCGAACTTGGCTCAGGTCTTCTATTCCAAAACTTCCAATAGCGGAGGATTTATGAGCTCAATTTGCTCATTCATTAAAGGTGTGTTTGTTAAAGTGTGTTTCTGAATTTGGAAGGCTTCGAGTATATCCATTTTACGTTTTAAAAATGTTATTATATTATTTGAAATGTCAATGCATGATTGTGTTCTAATAAGTGTTTAGCATAGTTAGATTTTTCTGGGTGTTTATATTCGTATGAGCGTATGTGTTCTTTGTATCTGGCGTCAAAATTTCAAATTTTTTGACCTATGTATACATAATTACAATGTGAACAGCTTAATTTGTAAATACCTGATTGTAAAAAATCGTAAGTAACATTGATTACACCAAAGAGATTTCGATTATTAAACAAATTGCACACAGTAATGGGTACCACACAAAACTGATAGACACACTAATCAACAAGAAAGATTATAAATTAGCAATTCAAAGAATATATTCTAAAGACCACTGTGAAAATGTTAAATATATTTCAATTCCCTATTTTGGTGATATATTGGAGAAAATTGCTAAAATTATAATCAAATCTAGTACATTCAGAGTGAGTTATAAAATAACAAAAAACACGTTCAACACCTTATTCAACGCAAAAGACAGAACTAACGATTTTTTAAAATCAGGTATTTACAAATTAAACTGTTCACATTGTAATTATGTATACATAGGTAAAACAATTAGAAATGTTGACACCAGATACAAAGACCACATACACTCATATAAATATAAACACACTACGCTAAACACTTATTAGAACACAATCATGCATTGGCATCAAATAATATAATAACATTTTTACACTTCTATCATGATAAACGTAAATTGGATATACTCGAAGCCTTTCAAATTCACAAACACACTTTAACAAACACACCTTTAGTGAATGAGCAAATTGAGCTCATAAATCCTCCGCTATTGGAAGTTTTGGAATAGAAGACCTGAGCCAAGCCCGAAACCAAGATCCAGTGTGCTGTTACCCTACCTACTACAAATGTTTACGACATTAAATGCTTTTGATAATGACATATTGTATGTCGAAATACGTATAAAGCTAAAATAAAAATAAATATTTGTTGAAATTGCCTATTATTGTTATTAAAATATAACAAATTAGAACTTTTTCTGAATTTTCTGGTGTAGAACTTCTTCTGTTGTCCGTCAAATTTTGTTGTATGAGGAAAATGACCGCTCCACATCACAGATTCATCATCATCATCATCATCATCTGACATGGAAAACTAAAATTCGGAACATTCCAAATACCAACTTTATTTGGTGTTACGTTAGAATCACCAAATAAGACTTAACTAATTTGCATTAAATCTGAATACTCTGGATTTTCAATAAAAGACCATCTAGTTGTGCAGCAACAATTTTTGCAATTTTTCCTGGAGCTGCCTTTAATTGTTCTTGCAATTTTTGAATTTTAGTAACATTAGAATGTAGTGTTTCCCCCTTTGCTTTTAACTCTTTTATGGTTGTTTAAATAATTTTAAAATGAGCAACAACGTATGCTAAATTCGTCTCAACAGTGGAACTGCTAATGTTTCTTGGGCTTTTTTTATGCAGTCAGCAGTACTCGAATCGAAACTATCAATGACGCTTTAGCACCTTGCACACTGCGGCTTCTATCCATGTAGTGCGGTCTCGATGTGCTGATCCAAATGATACTTTTTTGAGCATTTGACCTATTTAGAAATATGAAATTATGTAATATTTCATAGGCATAAACTTTATAAAAACATACCTCCTTCGCGCAATTTTGACTATAATTAGTTTGCCGTCGGTAGTAAAACACTCACTAGCTTCCACTAATCGACGTAATGTGCAACTTAAACCCACTCTTTCTTTATGCATTTTGATACCTACCTACCTTTATACGTCTATTTGCTCCCACTATAATAGCGCCACTGTTTCTAAATGCTATAAGCAGTTTCATGCACTTCTCTGGAAATTTCCCGTAAACTTGGGGAATTTGCAGAAAAAACTCAAACAATGGAAAATGTGAGCTGTTTGGTTGGAAACAAAATTAAAGAATTTGCAGATTTTTTAAACAAATTTATTGACAGAAAATTGATGAAACAGGCAAATTATAGACTGAAATTATGTAAAATAAGCCGTTTAGGCACTAACGTCGAAAATAGGCTAGATGCCTAACTTGGTAGGTAAAACTGAGGTCACCAAACCAGCTGGCGGCCATTTGTCGGAAAGGCAATAGGTGTATGTCAGTTTATGTACGCGCATGTGTTATATGTGAATAACTTCGAAATAATACCAACAAAGATTATTCATTATATCGTACGTGGTTTATTATTTACAGTTTTTGTCTATTCCGTTTTTGTTATAAATAATTTTTTAGTACATGTATGTGAATTTTGTAAATAACAAGTTACTTTTGTATATTTAACCTCAAAATGCCAGCTTCTTGTTCGGCTTTTGGTTGCACAAATAGATTTAAAACTGGTGGATCATTGCAATTATTTGGATAAATATACAGTTGTTATTTATCATTCTTTTCATAATTATTATATTTTTGTTGAGTTTTTCATTAAAGAGTGAAGGATTACTAAGACATTGGCTTTTAAATATGAGAAGAAAAGGATTTACATCAACAAAAGCTAGTAAAATATGTAGTGCTCACTTTAAAGAAAGTGATTATTTGGTTCGACCAGGGACTTACGTACGACATTTGAAATCTGATGTAATCCCTACAATATTTTCTGGATTTCCTAAACATTTAAAACCAAAACAATATAACAGAAAAATTTTAAAAAGAATAGAGAAGCAATCTGAGTTGAAAATGGAAATTGAATCTCCTACCACAAATTCTACTACGAATACGACTGCATCTCACCAATCAATGGACATTTCAGATCTACATGAACATACCGTGCTCCTAGATAGAAAAGATCAAGGAGTACAAACAGAGCAAAATCCTGTAGAGAGAAAATTAAAAAGGAAAATATAAACTTTGCACGAAAAAGTTAGACGAAAAAATAAAAAAATATCAAACTTAAGACATGTTAAAAATGTTAAAGAAAAGAAATCTCATTGAACAGGAAGCAGAAAATTTACGAATGCAAAATTTTGAAGGTACCGCTTTAGAAATAATGAAGAATGAATGTAAAAATTCGGGAAAGCATGCTAAAGGTGTTAGGTATAGTGAAGAAATGAAAAATTTTGCTTTAACTTTACAATATCATTTCCCAAAAGCTTACGCTTTTTGTAGGTTGGTGTTGGTCATAGATGTTTATATTATAGCCTATAATATAAACATCTATGATGTTGGTTTATTATTTTAATACCGAGATTTTTTAACAAAATGGTACTTGTGGGTTAAGCAGAACGTAACTTATGTGACCAATTATTTATCTGGAAAGAGTTTATATGAATCAGATCTTTGATTGGTTGATTAATAATGTAAATGACTGACTAAAAACTGATTTGATACTTCTATTTTATTTTCTATATTAGCCCACAGGTACAATAATTAGTATTTGAATATATTTGCATGCTAATAATTAAATGCAACTTGAAAAGTATTGTTTATTATTATCATAATTTTTTTATTTAGATAAATATTCCACCTGCCACACAAATCAGCTCTAACCAATTGGACTTCATCTGTAAATGGAGACCCAGGATTTTTTAAAGATGTGTTTGCTGCTATGGAAACTTTTAAACAAGCTGATCGGGACTGCAATCTTGTTCTAGATGCCATGGCAATTAGAAAACAAACACTTTGGGATCACAACTTAGGAAAGTTTATAGGTTATTCCGATTTTGGCCCAAATTTATTAATTGAAAGTGAAGAGACCTTGAACCAACTGAAGCATTAGTTTTTATGTTAGTAAGTTTAAATGGAAAGTGGAAATGGCCCATTGGATATGTGCTTCAAACTAAAAGTTCTAGTTCAATTCAAGCAGAATTGATTAAAACTGCGTTAACATTAGCCACCAAAGCAGGACTGAAGGTTTGGGGAGTTACATGTGATGGGACGGTAACAAATTTGGCTACATTTAATTTATTGGGATGTGAAATATACACAAAGAGAGAAATGTTGAAAAGTTATTTCAAACATCCAAATGAAACAGATGAAATTAGTTTTATTCCAGATGCTTGTTAAATGTTGAAGCTTGCTCGTAATGCACTTGCTACATACAAGAAATTTCAAAATTCAAACGGTTTTATTGAGTGGAAATATAAAGAACCACTACATGATTTTCAGGAAAATTTGGGGCTCAAACTAGCAAATAAAATAAGCAATACTCATGTTGAGTGGAAAAAAAATGTAATGAAGGTAAAACTGGCAGCTCAAACATTTAGTTCATCTACAGCAGATGCGCTTCAGTTTTTAAATGGATTGGGTTTTAAAGAATTTCAAAATTGTGAAGAAACAATAAAATTCATCCGAGTGATTGATAGAATGTTTGATTTTTTGAATAGTCGAAGCCCTTTTGGCAAAGGCTATAAAAAAGCAATATATGCAAATTGCATTCCATTTTTAGAAAATTCAATATTGCCGCTGCTGGATTATTTATATGAACTAAAAGATATTCAAAGTAATTATTTGTATTTAGAACAAAGAAAAACTTTTGTGATTGGGTTTGCAACAGCCACTTTATCCATATTTAAAATACCTAAAGATTTATTTGCTACTAATTCCGATATTAAATACTTATTATCATACAAATTTTCCCAAGATCACATTGAATTATTGTTTTCACGAGTAAGAAAAAGGTTTGGATTCAACAATAACCCAAACGTACAACAATTTAAAACCGCCTTAAAGCAGATAATTTTAAAAAATAATATAGAGCCTTCAGCAGCTGCGAATTGTTTGACGTTTGATTCAAATCCTATCGGAAATATTTTTGAAATAAAGCGGCAAAAACGAACAAAACACGAAGATTCATTAAACAATTGTGATCAAGAAGATATTACGAAACTACAACAATTTTGTAATTTTGAAGAAAATAATGATTTCAAATCAACAAAGGAAAATGTGTGCTATTACATAGCAGAATTTATCGTTAGAGGCCTATTAAAGAAAATGTCTTGTGGATCTTGTATTCAAAGCTTGACAACTTTTAAGTCTGAACATAAATTGTGCTCATTCTTATAAATTTTCATTGTTTACTGATTTAAAAATAGGGGTGGCCTTATTTGTGCATCTGAAAGTGTTTTTAAAATAATAATTGCTATTGAAAGTGAAATCATGATTATGCTAAATTGTAAAAAAATAACTCCTTCAGCAATATGGTTTCGAAAATAACAAACATTATAATTAATTATTTTACAATTGAAAAAACTATTTTTGTAGAATTAGATTGTGAAATTTCATTAGAAATTAATCATAAGATTGATTTGATTGTGTTAATATTTCAATATTATTTGAAAATTAGGTTACATAGCGTAGCTAAATCATCTAATCAAAAAGTTAGCAAACGGCATCAATTAAATAAGCTTATATTATTTTCTAATCAGTGAGTTACCTTGAATAAAATATTTGTATTAAACACACTTTTTATTTTCTTCAAAGATTAAAGAGTATTATTGTAAACTTTTTTGTAAGCATTTTTAACCATTTATTTGAAGATTGACCTATTTTTAATTTCAAACTTTTGTATCATACAAATAATTTTATTTATTTGAGAATATTTAATGAAATATTTTCAGCATGTCACTCCTGGACTTTGCCAAATGATTTACTAAATATTTTAAATTGTAAACAGATTGTAAATATTAAATGAAACATAATAAAAAAAAATTTTTCTGCAAGTTTTACCGTTTTTATCCCTTTTTGCGGGTTCTTAAACTTTCTTCATTATTATTTCATATATAATATGAAATAAATACTAGCAAAAACTTAAATTTATTCATATGAAAATCTAAATAGTGAATTAAAATTTATTTCAAGCTATATTTTCATTAGAACCGTGTACTTTTCTGCCTTTCTTACAAATGCCTGCCGGTTGACCTTGAGGCCTCACTCCCTCTCTCCTGTACAGAACATACAACTTAGGCATCTAGTCTATAATATAAACATCTATGGATTTTATTCATGTCAATAACGCACTAATGAATAACCCTGTATAAGGAAAAGAGGAGATGATACAATAGTTTTACAGCCATTCAGAAAGAGTAGCAACAAGAAGACTAAAAATAGCCAAAACAAGACTATCCATAATCAACGTTTACGCAGCAATATCTTCGGCTATAGAGGATGAGACAGAATAGTTCTACAAAGATTTAGAGGAGCTAATAGATAGAGAACCAACAATGTCAAATTATATTCTAGTAATGGGAGGTTGCATCACCAAAAAAAGAACAGAAAGAAAGAGGTGACGGGACCGTAATAGGTCCATATCAACATGGGTCTAGAAACGAACCAGGGAGGGCCCTAATCTATTCTGCTATAAAATATAAACTTTATACTATGAATTCCTTTTTTAAAAGATGGACATGAAAATCGCCAAACGGAAAGTATAAAACGTAATTGACTGTATTCTTAGCAACAACAAAGATATAAATATAGAAAACAGAATGGTACGATCTCTGATAACTAAAGACCGGATATTCAGGCACTAAAAAATACTGAAATAGGCAGGCAAAAAGGCACTAAAAAATCTGGAAATAAGCATTTAAAAAAATAAAATAGGCATTATTATTTAAGTATTTTTATTGTATTAATCGGAATTACAACTTATAACCAGATGTTTTTTAAGATTTTCGGCAGTTAATCTTTGCCTCCTATCAGAAAATATATACTT
>JABXWE010024425.1:0-38161 GCA_014611495.1 Limonius californicus | reverse complement strand
AAACCAATATTGAGCAGCAATAGGCGGACGTTAAATGAACAAACAAGCTCCACTGGCAACATTGCCTGCTTTCAAAAAACATAACCTCCATCAAGAAAAACTAACATAACCCAACTTAATTAATTGGTAAATTTCAATGATACCACACATTCCCACAGATTTCCACAGCCTGTTGGATGGCAAATCAATCGTGAATAGATTATAGTTAAACTTAAACAGAGCAAAAACGAATAAAATATATTATGTGATCTCATCTACAAAGTATATAATCCTAATAGTAGCAGAAATAAATACGATTTCAACCGCTTAATACGAACAAGAATAAAAGTAAACTTAAATCAGGAGAGGAAAAAACTGTGGAAACACAGTAGGCAGGAAAAGAACGAAGAAACTAGGTATAGTATAATATAATTAAATAACCACAGCTCCAAAGATAATCTAAACAGGAAAACAAACAAAATCAAGGACACACGCGGGTACACATACTTATGCTACAAAGAAGACATCTACTATACAGAAGAACATAAGCAGTAAAGCACAAAATATGATCAGGAACCCCAGACAACAAAGAAATGTATAGGTGAATTCAATGATAAACAGGTAGACGACACCATATAAATTAATAAAAATATGAAACGGTATTACCTAATTAAATAAAAGACAAAAATTGCGAACTAAATTTGCTGGTTTGAGGAAATCTTATAGTACAACTGAATACGTACCTCCAATCTATAGGAAATCTGGTTCAAAAAACATGGATAAAATTCACTCCTACAAATAGCATTTATGGGTGCGAAACCAAGTCGGTTAAATACCAGTACAATAGATAATCGATAGCCCAATTAAATAAGAAGGCGCTTTAAAGAAGGCGACACGAAAACTTTAGAACTTCCCATGGCCGCGCCAGGAAAAGCATTAAAAAGCTGAAGTGGGACTACGAAAATATAAATATAGAAGGAAAGATGGTAAATTATCTAGTAATATAGTTCTAATACGAGAACGTCCAAACTATCCTATAAAAGCGGCATCAAAAGTTAAGCAGAAAATAGCCTAAGTGTTAATAAATACACACACAAAAATACGACTAGCACCAGACAGAAAAAAACTAGTAATTATCGACAACAAAGTAATAAGTAAGTAATAAAATAAGAGGCGGCCGTGGGCTAGAGGTTAGGGCGTTAGACTTCTACGCTGAAGGTCCTGGGTTCAATTCCCAGTATCGGAACAACGGATTGTTAACGGCCGCTCTCCCTCGCAAGGCAATGGCAAACCAGCGAGGTATTCTGCCTAGTAAATCATCCCTGGAGTAGAAGTGTTTACACTTCCCGTGGTTCGGAGCCCACGTTAAACTGTAGGTCTTCTATGTCTGTAACACTCTAAAAACACGCATCACAGGCATATGAGAGAAGATCGCTACGTCTCGTAAGAGATAAAGCATTCTAAGAAGAAGAAGAAAGTAATAACAAAGCATAAAAATTAAAAATAAAATGACAACCAAATGGTAGACCTGCATAATTGAATAGACTCTCTATCGGATAAAGTATGTCGCGGGGATAAGTAGTGAGAGATATACAAGAATAATATCTGAATGGAACCCGTGCAATCCACCATCCATGGGCCGAAAAGAGAAAGTAGATAAATTTGGTCCAAAATAGAAAAAATTGCAGGAGTAAGAAAAAACTTGCGTCCCAAAACAAAACCGAGAGAGGCAGCAGAGGGAAATACAGTATCATTCAATAAACCATATTTATAAATAGTCAATAAAATACGTATCAAAATTCTGTCTGATAAACGATAACCTATTTAATTAGCAGTAGAAGCAGTAAGAGTTAGTTGCATTTAAATATAATTGGAAATAATTTATGATCAAAAACTAGAAAAATAAAATTGTGCTCATATCAACACACACGAAAAATTACTGCATATATAAAAAAAACTCAAAATTCACGTAGGAATTTATTATGTCAGTAATAATTATTTTCTCAATAATGACAAGGTTTCTCGTGATAGAGTCATGTGTAAAATTAATACTGTTTCTGTAGCGCAAAATATGAAATTGCCAATTGTTGGGACGCAAAATAACTTTGTTTATATACGGTTATTAGTATTATTATTATTTTTTATTTTATTTTACTAAGTACATTACCAATCATTATTACAAAATATCCTACGACCTAATTGTTTGTCTAAATTGGTAGACTTGAACAGGGTAGTACCCATCAGTGCAGCCCCGCCTTCTCCTCCATCTGCCGAGGATGTTGGGATCACTCTGGTGGATTAACATTATTCTGTAGGTCCCAAGGCCATTTCCGTTTAAGTCGCCAAAAATTTGGTTGCTGGTTTAGCGGTGCTATGGTGTCATTTGGATGGTCTACAAGTCTGTCATGGTGTCTGGTCGCCCGGTTCGTAATTACTTCACGCGTATGGGATGTTGAAATCTGTATGAAGAGTGTGGTTCGTCACATACCAAGCAGCACCCATAAGAGTTCGTAATATCTTGGACTGAAATCTTCGTATGATGTCTATGTTGAAATAGCTAGAACAACCCCATAGCTCGCAACCATACATCCAAATAGGGCGTATGATGGTTTTGTATATAAGAAGCTTATTTTCTATTGCTAGTGGAGACTTCCTGCCTATAAGCCAGTACATATTTTTGAGTTTAAGGTCCATCGCCTTGCGTTTCTTCTGTATGTGGTTTCCAAGTTAGCGTTTTGTCCCAGTGCAAACCCAAATATTTAACTTCTTCTGATTGTGATACAGGAATGTTGTTAATAGTAATTGGAGGGCATAGTCCTCTTCGCGTTGTAAATGTTATATGCACGGATTTGGTCTCGTTCACCTTGATTCTCCACTCCTGTCTAACCATTCCTCCACTAGATGTATGTGGTCTTGTAAGTAGGCTTGCAGCAGATTGGGGGTCTTCACTGCACGCAAAAACGAGAATATCCTCAGCGAAAGTTTCCATATCAGTCTACGGCGTGTTTGGTATATCAGCAGTGAACAGAAGATACAGAACTGGACCAAAAACACTGCCTTCTGGAACCCCGGGGGTGATTGGTTGTATTTGCGAAGTTTTGCTTCCTAATTGTATTTGGAAATGACGGTTAGAAAGGTAGGATTGAAACAGGAGATAATACGGGTGTGGAAATAGTGCTACGATTTTGGCCAGCAAACCTTCATGCCACACCTTGTCAAATGCCTGCTTTACGTCCAAAAAGACTGCTATGTAGTACTTTTTATTTTCAAGAGATTTTTAAACAATGTTTGATATGCGGTGACACTATTAATACAACAATTATCTCGTTAGCTGCAAAATAAGTTACATAATAAGCAAGGTGCGTGTTCACTAAAAAGAGGCGATTGTTTCTTACGCCTCCTACAATAAACGGCATACAAATACAATTTTCCAACGAAGCTAAATATCTAGGAGTTATTCTTGACCATCACTTGGAATCCACATCTTGAAAGAACCACACAAAGAGCAACAACGGAATTTTGGATTTGCCATAGGCTCTTTGGCAAAATCTGGAGGCTAAAACCGAAAATGATATTTTGGTCATACTTAACAATAGTAAGGACCCATTGTCGTCTACGCATCTCTAGTGTGGTGGACAAAATCGAACGAAAGCTCAGTGCAGAACGCTAGCCTGTATGGGAGTTGCTGGTGCCATGCAAACCTGCCCAGCGTCAGCAATAGAAGTTATATTCAACCTTCTTCCTTTGCACCTACAAATAAGAAAAAATGCAATGCGAAGTGCCATTAAATTGCAACTAAACAAGAAATTCAAATCAGGAGACCTGATTGGACACCTAGAAATTCTGAAGGAATTCCAACAACAACTTCTGTCCAAACCAACTGATATATTAACGCCAGTTAGCTTCAGCTGTGAGCGATTGTTTAAAGTGGTTATTCATGACCGCCACACATGAAGCTCAGGAGAACCAACATATAAAAAGGGATCAATCATGTGGTACACGGATGGATCCAGAACAACTACCGGCGTGGGCGTAGGTAGCTATGCCCCAGGAGTAACGCTGTCAGAAGCCTTGGGACAAGTTCCTACAATCTTCCAAACGGAAACCCATGCTATAGTTGTCTGTGCTTAAATAAGAGTCTCAAAAGACCTCTCACTGGAACAATATTACAGGCTTAAGGCAGGTGGAAAGATTCATACATCACTCTGCAAACAGAGCACGCGAACTGTTTGAACTCGGTAAACAGGAGCTAAGTGATATAACAAAACTTCTAACTGGACATTACCCTCTAAGATACCATCTCAATTTAATGGGTAAAGCTGAGAGCCACCTATGTCTTTTGTGAAGATTCGATAGAAACAGAGGAACATATACTCTGCAACTGCGAAGTTATAACCCGCCAAAGGTTTCAAAACCTCGGAAAGGTGTATACAAGACCTAATAAAGTGAGCAAAGTTGCTCTCAGGCAGATCTTAAAGTTCGTAAGAAGTTTAGGACTTGCGAGGTAACACTAGGTTAGCAAGCTTTCACAAAAGATCTTTATAGATCGAAGTATTGAGATCAATTGAGAGCAATTTCATTGCCTGAACTACCCCATAAATATAACATAACATAAGGCGTGGATTTTACAGGCCGCCAGCAGGGTATACAAGAGTGAACCATTTATTCAATTTATCACGTAGTGCATATGCATACAGGCGGAGTGTCAAATATTGCATCATCTGCACACGACATGCTGTTTGTTACATTTTATATAAAACTAAAAGAGAACAGCTATATCGTGATTATAAAACACACATAGATTCCAAACTTCCAATTTGTAACGTTCAGCTCAACTACAACTAATCTAGAAATATCATTTCGCATCACGCTTGAATTATAATTTTAAAATATAAGCTCCTATTTTACGAAGTTACTTTATTATTTGTAAATACGGAAAAAATCAATATCTTAACAGTTATAAACATCCACTATAAATTCCTGTTTCTGTATAACCTATATATTCAAATTGAAATACAGTGTAAGTCGATCATTGAAGCCTCTTTCCCACGTGGATACAGAATGCGAAATACAGTAAGCGGGATACATAATCGCGGTGGTAAATAGATGGCTACAGTATCGATACGTGGGATTCTCAGTTACTTGCCACCCAATTATGGACGTCCAAGGGGGCATTATGTCGTATATGGTATATTTTAGAAATATCCATCTAGTAATACTGTTTTTTATTTGTATCGAAATAGTCTGGGTGTGCGATGTCCCAAAGACAAGGATTGGGCTTCACTAAACTGATAAATTTTTTATTATCAAATATTACATGCTCCATAATCGTACTAATTTCTATAACGTACTGTTTTAAACTGCTCATTCGCTCTAAAAACAAAAAACCAAAAAAGATACCCTGCGCATACGGTATGGTGCGTTTTCGCTTGCAGAAGTATGCATGTCTGAACGGCTTCATATGATCTAATGATAAATCAGTATGCGAGATACACAATTTGTCCCTGGCGTCTGAAAGGGACGGATACCAAAATTTAGTATCGCGATACTGTATGCGTCGCCCGCTACAGTTTGAAAAGTGTATCCACGTCTGAAAGAGGCCAGGCGCCTCTAGTTGAACAAATTTTGCTAGAATAAAACGTGTACGTGTAGTTTTTTGAAAGGGATAGGTAAGAGATTGCGTTCGTCGTTTTCTAGTCTATAACCTACTCTCCTCTTAGATTTAGCGTTGAAAAATTAATTATTTGAATTTGTCATTTTGTGGATATTATTTGAGTAATCACAATCTACTAAAAGAGGATGTAATTGGAAACACCCACTGCTAGAAATGACAAAGTTTAACGACTAAAAAAGTAAAAATGTCGCAAATAAGACTTTTATTTCCAAAAATTGTTAATCCGATCTTTAAAAATTAATTACAAATTAAGGGCAAAATTTTAAATATATCAAATATGATCCTGCCCCCTTACTGAAGTTTATGTGTATACAAACAGATACTTAAAAAGTTATAATTAGGGAACGGATTTTATGCAAACTGCATATAATGTAATTTTTGCATATCTTGCGAAACAATCGATAATGTGGACGAATCACAGTGTTTAGCGTTAATTGGCACCAATTAATTAATGTATATTTTGCATATTTAGGCAAAGTCTGCATATTTAGACGTTTTATGCAAATTTATGCATAAATTTTACATTTTTGCATAAATTTTATATTTTCTTTTTTCGATTGGTTTCCAATTTTATGTAACAGGTGGTTTTTTATAACATCATAGCTTGTTTTACATTTTGTATGAGTAAGGTCGCAGATAGTTTATTCTCGTAGGTAATTAATTTTCTCAGAAATTGGTTAAACACTAGGTTCTGCAGCAATCCCTTGTTTATTGTAGATAGATCTTGTATATTGTAATATTTCTTTGAACATTTAAATCCCTTTTAAGACTTCATTCTTTCTAAAGTACTTGTGCTTGCTATTAGTAATTTGCTGCTATTGTAGTTTAAGGCTTTGGCTAGAATGTTTCAACTATTTTATGATGCATTTCTGGTGAAGTTCATTGTATTTGTGTAAATCTTTACCTTTAATATTTGAAATGTAGTTCTCAGAGTAGCTTGAGATATTCATACTTTTAAAACATGTCATTCAAAATACCCTTTTTACAGTTTACTCTTTCAATACGGGATATTTTTTACAAAAATATTGTAAATACAACGCTGTAGATGAAAGCACACTTAGAAAAAAGTATGTAGATTCTTGTTATGTTGAAACATTATCACAAATTAGGCAAATTATTGGTAGTAATTATATTTACGTTATAGCTGACGAGACTACTGATAGTTGTGGTCGCTATGTTGCTCATTCACTAATTGGAATTCTTCACGAAATAGAAAAAGAAATTTCATATTTAATTTACTCGAAACAGCTTGAAAAAACCAACAATTTAACAATAACAGGTTTTATTCAAGAAGGGCTGTCCATGTTTTGTTATTTGTGAATTTTAAAGCGTATATTTGTTTTTAACTTTTTAACATTTATCAATTTATCATAAATCGTTTTTAAAGTCGATATGCTATTGCATATGTTTGCATAATTTCAGAATTTACTGCGTATATTTAAAAAATAGTGTGCATATATATACGCATATTTCCACAATAATCGACTGCATATATTCCGTTCTCTAGTTATAATTACCGACGCAATCACAAATAAATCTATTTGTTCTGTTTGAAGTCATAAAATAATTTTTAATTAAATCTTTGTTAATAACTCACAAACTGTATATTTTTTTATTATTTACATTACCACTAACTTTTTCATCTATCACCTTTCATAAATAAATAGATTTTTAGTAACGTAATTCCTCTGTGACTCTTACACCAGATACTTTTAGATAAAGAGCTTAACAGTAAAGATTCGCCAAACTAAAAATTCTATGAATATTTTTATTTTCGGTGTATCCGGGATCAGCTATCGCTCTAACCGGGAAATACAATACAGTAAATCATGCAAACATTCGCTTCGAAACTATTCGATATATGCAGGATTTCGTTGTATCCCAGGCACCATCTCGAAAATGGCTTAAGAACTGAATTAAGAGCAACTTTTTCAATTTTATATGAATCTATTAAAACGTTTAATGTTATACACAGAATAGCACAGTAGAACTAAGGTTTTTCATGAAACTAAACTACTCAAATATGAATAGGGATATTGCAGTGTAAGACAGTTAAAGGCAACACCAATTGCATTTATAATAAAAAAACTACCAAAACAACAAAATGTAACGTCTTTTTAGTAACAAACATGAAAATTACGACAAAGATTGGTTTAAACAAGAAGTTTAACAATATTATAATGAAAATCGTTATTGTATCCTTTCACTTAACTTAAATTTATTAAATTCTAATACACGTGACACCTCCTCTGGCAGTAATAACTGCTCTACACCTTGCTGGCATACTCTCAATGCAATTATCAATATGTTCTTCTGGAATTTGATCCCACAGTACCGGCAATACATCCCTCAGCTGTTGCAAAATAGTAAGCCTTGAATTATGATGAAGCAGCTGTCTCTACAAAAGGTCCCATGCATGCTCGATGGGGTTGAGGTCTGGGGATAGCGGAGGAAGAGCAAGATGGATTATTTTCTCATCTTGAAGCATCTCCAAAACAACCAGAGCACGATGGAGCCTTGCGTTGTCGCCAAGAAAAACAAAATATGTCCGTCCAACAGCGCTGCAAAGGTTCAAAACATGGTCCATAATGATCTCTTGGGCATAACGTTGGTCCGTGAGTGTAGCATTAAAGATATGGAGGTCAGTACGCCAAACTCCAGGAATTCCAGCCTATGCCTAAGATCACCACCACCAAAGGGAAAGACTGGTTGGATATACTGAGGTAAGGTACTGTAACGCCTAGGAGTAATACCAAGGAGAACAAAAAAAAGTTACTAACCAGGAGCAATACAACCGACTACAATTCACGGTGCAAGGTCCAGGCATCAAGGACAAAGTTCGACCAGCTACAGTCGAAGAAGGTAGGGTATATAAGCCTAGGCGCCACCTGTTTTAAAGTAATTGATAATAATAAACGATTAGATTATCGCTTGCAACAAAACGTTTTTTTCCTTTTCCGTTTTTCGCAAGTTCTTTTACTTTCTACCACATCAAAGGACTATCTACGCTACACCTGCATCATAAACACGGATAGTAGATAGTTTAGGGATTTTATAAATGTTTGACTTTCAAAAATCGATGGAGTGATTATCAAAAAATCTTATTTTGAAGTTTTTGATCGATCGCCATTTTGTTATTTGAGAAAATAGAAAATAATTGTAAATGCAAATGTTTTAGAGAGCCGAAAGCTAGTTTTGAAAATTTTTGTTTTTTTTTTTTCAATAATCTTTAAAATAAGGGATAAGGAATAATCTAAGCATTCAAGCAAAAACAATTACAAAACGAATTTTGTGGAAACCGGCTTCATGAATCCATCGAACCTTTTCTTAAACAGCTAGCTACTCTATCTATTCACAATCTCATTATTCTCATTATTTTCTATGTGCAAAAAATTAACAAAATTTGTATTAATACGTTCTTGGCTTGGTGTAAATAGCAAAATCGGATGATTTTTAATGTTTTTTCAATCCTATTCTTCCTGAACCATATTCGTGTTAATGATAAAATTTACTAGCCCTAATCAGCAAGTTAGCAGAAGATAGACTAACCTTTACCTGTTAATTATTAATAATAACAGCTGATAGTGATGCAAACATTGCACTAATTAAATTCAATTGTGTTCCTAAAAGTATTTCTGAGTGGTTTAAACGAATAAACTTGAATTAAGCAGATCTAATACAAAAGTAATCGTAATATTAATAGTGGATAGTATTACCCATTACGGGAAAGTATGTTTTGGTGCATGGTGCATGGTGCACAGCGTAATCATAATATATTCAATATCTTAAGCTTGTATGACGCGATGTTAAATTTAATGCAAAATTTAAATGTTATTTCATAAATAAATTTTCTGCTTAACTTTCGTGAAAAGTTCTGCAATTTCCTGTTTATAACCTGTGTTACCTTGAATGTCAAATTTAGCACATGCGCTTGCATATTAATAAACATTTTAGTGATATTTTTGCCATACATGGTTTAGGTTTTTATTCCTGGTATATTGTCAAACAGCTGTTGTGTTTATGTTTCATTTTATTTTGAGGTTATCCTGTATTCCCTATTTTATTTTGGTTAGGAAGTTGTTATTATCGGGAATACAAACATGTGTATGAAATTAAAGAATATTGACTAGAACCTTATGTGACCGACACACAACAATAAACGAGGCACATTCCTAGCGCACATTATTTTCACCCCAGTATTTAAATTTTTTTAATGTGGGCCCATCAGTTAACTCCACATCCTCCTCGTGAAATTAATATATGCTGTGCAACCGTCATGCGCTTAATTTTTCTTTTGATTTGGCTACATGTACGCCGATTTTCACGCATATTTACTACCAATAATATATTACATTCTAAATAATTTACAAGACTTTAGCACAAAATTTACTTACCTATGAATTCTGTGTACACAACGGTGCCACATATTCAGATAAATTTCCTTGTAAATTTTATGCTAAATTTAATAATAATATTCATTTTTTAAACGATTATGTAAGTGTATATATTGAAAATCCATGTTTATGGAAAGTAAAATCGAAAGAATTTTCCGACAAACAGAAAACAAATGCGGCCTATAATTTCTTATTTATTTTGTTCTTTTTTGCTGCAATCAACAGCAATCGCGCACAACATGTTCATTATTTAAAACTGAATGCAAAATTATAGAAAAGACTCAATTGTTAGAGGGATATTTCGAGTTCCGTCTTGCCACACAACTTAAGCCTGCACAAGGAAAATTCTGTGCAAAACGGAGCGTCTGTGCCAGTCTTTGGATGAAGTTATGTAACGACCAATACTATTTACATCATTAGGTATTATAGACTACAAAGAGCTTTTCGAAAAACATGTTCATTCATTTCAATACCCATTGAAAGAATTACGGGTGGAACCTTAGGTAAATAACCAACATATTATAATCGAGCACTGCAACGTTGCTTTCGCATTGTCGCACGCTCCCAGAACTTTAAAATAAATGACCTCAGACTGTGGAATAGCATTAATTTTAACAATAGGGCAACATATTCAATTCTTGGGAAATAACAGCCGCCGTTTATGATTTCCGTAACGAGCTGTATTACCAATAACAATGTTCAGAAATAGCAGCAATGCAATAAATGAATATGTATATACCTGTTTTAATAGTGTTGAGAACGCGATGTAAAAAGCGGAAGCTACGCAATTTTCATGCTCTAAGACAGGAATTACCAAATTATGGTACATGTACCAGTAGTGGTGCACTCTTGTCTACTCTTGATGGTACACAAAATATTTAAAATGATAACTTATTTTAAATAATTTTTACAAAATGACCAAAAGATATGTCTAGATAAACTATAAACTTCAGATCATTTAATGCGGATTTACTATACTGCCCTCTGTTGAATGTTTTAACTGCAAAGCAGGAGAGATTTAAAAATCAATGAATTTTTAGCTGACCGTGGAATAAATTGGAAAAAATTTGCAGGAGTACTGATGGTGCACGTTCAATCATAGGTTGTCGTGGTGGTGTTTTCGCTATAATGAAAGAAACTGCACCAGATCTAAAGTTTACATGTTGCATCCTGGGACGTGAAGCATAAGCTACCAAAGCAATGCCCACATAAAAAAAAGACTGTTTTCTGTTTTCAATCCGAGATGGTAGTGAATTTTATTAAATGTCGGATCCTAAATTCACGGCTCTACAATTTTATGAAATGGGCAGTGAACACAATAAACTCTATTACACGCAGAAATGGGTGGTTATCAATGAGAATAGTTTCAACTCGACTCTTCAAAGGCAGAAACTTGTTGCATTGCCATCATGGAAAGAGTTTGTCCCAGAAGATGATCTATCAGTGAATGAACAATTAATCGAAGATATAGAAAAACCCTGCGCCGGACTTATTAATAATTTTCATTTCTACTTTCCTGAAAATTTAGAAAATGGAAACTGCATAAGAGCTCCGTTTTCTACGAGGGCAGTTCTCTTTCCGCTGGGCCTATCTAGCAGCCTGTGATATTGTGAACCAACTTTTGCGTGACATTTTAACGTAGTTATTTAATTATAGTGAAAATTGTCAAATACACTTGAAGGTTTTTAATATACATAATTTTAAAGTAATCCTTTCCCCTAGAAATCATGGAATTGATTAAAAAGCATTATCGCGCTGTGATTTTTTACAACTTCACGGGTGGCTTAAGCCGTAAATAATGTTTTGAGGAAATCAATCGAGTGTTTGGTGACAAGTTGTGTCCCTTAGCTACCGTAAAGCGGTGGTACAATAAATTTCAACGTGGTCGACTTTCCTTAAATGACAACTTTCGAGCTCCTAAGCCGAAAACAGCAGTTACCGAAAAGAATATTGGTCTTGTATAAAACATGATTGAAGAGGACAGGCATGTTACTGCCAGGAGTTTTTAAGCAACTTTAAAGATTGGTGTGAAAGCAACTGACACCATTTTACACAAACATTTGATGGTACGTAAGCTGGTACGAGAATGGCGTAACAATCACTGAGCTGGACAAGGTGGCTGATGCATGGCGCCGATATTGTGAGAAACTCTACAATGATGAGAACCGCAATGCCAACAACGTCTTGGGTGACTTTGACAGACAACCAGATATTCTGATGGAAGAAGTGCGACACGCTATAACTAAATTAGCAATCCGAAAATCTCCAGATATGGACTCAATCACAGCGGGAATACTCAACCTAACTCCAGAAAGCGACATAAACATAATACATGATATATGCCAACTCATCTGGCAATCTCAAAAATGGACAACTTCAATACTAACACCACTGCATAAAAAAGGATCCACTAATAACTGCGATAACTTCTGCCTATTAGCACTAATACCACACATCAGTAAAGTAATGCTATATATTATACATTTTAGACTACATCATTTCATATCCAGTCAAATATCTCCAGAACAAGGGGGCTTTGTCAAAGGTAGAGACACCAGGGAACCAATTCTAAATATTTGCCAAATGATAGAAAAAGCCAGAGAGTACTATACACCAATGTACCTGTGCTTTATTGATTACTCTAAGGCCTTCGATAATGTAAGATGGGACCTACTATGGCCAGTCATGGTCGAGATGGGAGTACCAAAAGATATAGTGAACATAATAAAAAACCTTTACTGTAGCAGCTCATCACTTGTATGAGTTGAAGAACAGTATTCCTCTAACTGCAAAATTAAAAAAGGTGTAAGACAAGACATCCTATCTCCCGTACTATTTAATATATACAGCGAACATATAATAAGACTGGTCTTAGGAGAATGGAATGGTGGAATCCCTATCAGTGGCCAAAAAATCTCAAACCTGCGGTATTCCGACCATACCCTCCTGATCGTGAAGACTCAGGATGAATTAACCATTCTCATAGAGAGACTCGAACGTATAAGCGCAGAATATGCTTTAAATATTAACTCATCCAAAACCAAAATAATGACAATTGATAGGGCAAATCAGAATAATTCCATACATCCTCAAATCCATGATAAATTTGTATACCTAGGAGCGCTCATCTCCAATGACGGAAGCTGCGAACATGGAATCCACCGCAGAATAACACCTTGGTAAAGCTGCTGCGACACAATTGACCAAAATTTGGAAAAGCAGCAACATAACCCGCCATACCAAAATCAAACTCTAGTCCTACCTGTATTTCAATACGCCTCAGAAACATGAACCATCCGCATAGCAGACCGGCGAAGGGTAGATGCCTTTAAAATGTAGGTTTGGCGGAGAATGTTTCGAATTCCGTGGACAGCACAAAGAACTAACGCTTCCATCCTAACGGAAATAAAACCAAAACAAAGACTTTCCTCCACTATATACAGTAGAATACTTACATTTTTTGAACATATCACACGAGGGGAAAATTTAGAAAAATTAGTTATACAAAAAAAATCCGATGGAAAACGGAGACGCGGCAGAGCAGCAACTCGCTGGATAGATACCATTGAATCAGAATTGGAGACTAATGTTGAACAAGCCGTCAGAATTGCAGACAATAGACAACAATGGCGAGAAGCAGTAAAGAAAGCACTACATTGGCAGAAACAGAAATAAATGAAATCCATAATCACCACCCATCTGACAAGAAAGGTAGACTTGACGAGGAGGGGGAAGCTTTGTACCCGTCGGATTCCCCACAATTTGACTCCAGTTCGAAAATAAAACCGTATGTCATCGTGCAGATCTACACTGGATCGCTTTGACAATGAATCGTCTCATTTGGTGTACAATCATTACAGGTGATGAAACATGGATATACTGCTACGAGGGGGTATTGATAAATACCTAGCCTACCATATAAAACGCCACAATATTTCAAAACAAAATTTTATTTATTCAACATAATCTCCTTTAAGACTTATACATTTAGCAGAACGTTCATAAAGTAATTCTAAGTAATTAAAAAAATCTTTGTCTTGGTCTGCAAACCACTCCTCAACGGCACATATTGCTTCGTCATTTGTCGAAACTCTTTTACCTTTCAAATGTTTTTTGCGTTTTGGGAACAAATAATAGTCTGACGGTACTAAATCCGGAGAATAGGGCAGGTGGTCAACCAATTCAAAACCCATTTCGTCAATTTTTTGCAGTGCAATCAACGACTTGTGAGCAGGAGCGTTGTCTTGCAAAAAGAGCACACCTCTGCAAGATTTCAGCGGCTTTTTTCAACAATTTTCTTACGTAATTTAGTTAGCAACTCAGTATAATATGCTCTCGTGATAGTTCTACCCTGTTCAAAATAATCTATCAGAATTATCCCAGCTTTGTCCCAGAAAACTGAAGCAAGAATCTTGCCAGCTGATTTTTTCACACGAAATTTTTTGGGTCGGGGTGAACCAACATGCTTCCACTGTTTGGATTGCTCTTTAGTCTCTGGGTCATAGTGATGGATCCACGTTTCGTCCATAGTAACAAGCCGATCCAAACAGTTTGACGAATCTTCTGCAAAACGGCGGCAGATTTCCTTTGACGTTGTCAATCGAACGCGCTTCTGATCAACGTTCAAACATCTTGCAATCCATTTGGCCGAAAGCTTTCTCACACCCAAGTCGTGATGAATGATGTGGCACACACGTTCGTAGGAACTGTGCAATACTTCTGCAATATTCTTAATCCCAATACGTCGATTTTCTAAAATCATATCATGGACAGAATCAACGTTTTCCGGAGTGGTCACAGAAATTGGTCTTCCAGGGCGGTGCTCATCTTCCACATCTGATCTTCCTCTTTTATATTCCGCAACCCAGTGTTTAATAGTGGCGTATGAAGGACACTGATCACCTAAGGTTTCTATCATATCAGCAAAAATTTGTTTGCCCGATAGCCCTATCAAAAATAAATACTTAATAACTGACCGAAACTCGATTTTTTCAAATTCTATCTTTTTTCCACATGCTGTTTTCAAAAATTCACAGTTTAATCACCGTTCAACTTATGGATGTCAAACTTTGACAACTAATTTATTAAACATCATAGTTGTAACCATAGCAACCATATTCACTTTTCTTTACTAGAAACATTCCAGGATAACTAGATACCAATACCCCCTCGTTACCCCTGTTATGATCCCGAGAGAAAGCAACAGTCGGCAGTGTGGGTCTTTGAGAACGAATCGGCTCCAACATAAGTTGTTCGTGAAAAAAGCCGAAACAAAAGATGGTCACCACATTTTTTGGAATTACTGGACACGTTTCCCCTGTAGTACTGGAGGATCGTACTGTTAATGCTGAATGGTACAGTGCAGTTTGTTTGCCTCAAGTTCTCCAGAATGTTCGCGAGTAACGTCTAAGAGGAAGAATCATCTTGCATCAAGATAACGCTCGGGCGCACACTGCTGCTCGAACGACTGCGTATTTGAATGCCCAAAACATTGAAATAATGGGTCATTCGCCAAATAGTACGTTTTACATCGACCGAAGAAACGGTTGACGCATTTAAAAATGAAATAAATAACCTAACACGGGAAGATTAGAGAAAATGTTTCGAAGATTGGTTTTTAAGGATGCAAAAATGCATTGACTGTGGAGGGGCATACTTTGAAAAATTAAAAATTAATTTTTTTTGTCAATAAATTATGTATTACTGTATTAGGCTCAGCAGAAAGAGAACAGCCCTTGTATTTGGGATACTGTGCTAGATAATTTCCAAAGAAAGACCTTATGCAATATTTGGTTAGAAGAAGAAAAGAATATAAGTATATTTCCGAAAAAAGCGATAACATTTTTACTTCCTTTGAATACATAATATCTTTGCGAAACTGAGCTTTCAGCCACGCCAGTAATTAAAGATAAATATAAGACAAGGTTGCAGCTTGAACTTCACTTATGTTTGAAATTAACAAAGATAAAGTCAGATATATCGAAATTGGTTTCAATGAAACAGGCTCGTCCGTCGGATTGATCCTGACCAATAATAAATCTCCTTAATATTTGCTCATTCATTAATACCTAACATGTAACTATATTTTATTATAATGTTTTTCATTTACATTCACAAATACAATTAAAAATATGTATTGAAAATATTTTATTCCTTGAATATAAAAACACTATTTTGGATGTATTGACTTTGCATTACGATATGCTTTGATGGTGGTACGAACATGATTTGATGTTTATATATGTATGTGGTACAAAACTTGAAAAAATTTGGGAACCCCTGCTCTATGGTATTTGACATGTTTCACACTCCTCCTTTATCATAAAGTTTAATTTATGGAAACACAAATAAATTTTTATACAACTTACAAAATCGGAACTGTACCTATATGTTTTCAAGGAACCGCACGTGTTTACGGATCAGTATGTTTCGAATTATATGTAAAATGCAATGCACGCGGCTTATTGGAATCAAGCATAATGTTATCATTCAGATATTGTTATCACTTTCGCGAACTGATCGGACGTATACTACATTGAACAAACATCGTTTATAATAGCCATTACTTCGATTTCTGTTATCAAGTTTTTCTTATGGCTGTTTTCAAACATGAGCGGTATCCTGGTTAGCATTCACTTTTTGTTTGTATTTTCAAGCTCGAGTAATACCTGTCCTCTCCCTCCCCAGGCTGCTGGCTGGTTGGCAGCAGCTGACTCAATTCAATTGTAAGCCTTTGCAATGGCTGACGTAAAAAAGAGAAGTGATCTTACCATAAAAGAAAAACTTAACCGCTTAAAACAGATGATATGCCGAAAATATGCTAGTGGAATGTAACAGCACAACTCAACACTTCACAACCAGTTTTGAGTGAAATTAAAATGAAATAGAAAACGCTGCAAAGAAAAATAACAATTTAAACACTAAAAGAAATCGCATTGAAAAAACGAATCAACTGGAATCTGCATTGAAAATTTGCACATGTAGATGGCCCATTCATGTGTCAGAAAGTGAAAGAACCTAGAAAGAATGGGAAAAAGTAAAGGAAAAGAATATTTTGTTGCAAAGGTAGGACAGTTTCACCTTTTATTATTACCAGCCTGCACTGTATAAGGTACATAGAATATTTTTTTCATTTTCAAACAAAAATATCAGCATTAGTATATATTTACATTACTAAAAACTACTACTAAAATAGAATAATATAATTTTAGAAAATAACATTTCCTAAACTACAATCGCTTAAATTTAAGACATTGAGATTTTGATGTAAATATGCATTTTAGACCTCTAGGAACACAAAGAAATGATTTTTCAAAATGTCACACTCAGGGCTATCAGGATAACTGCGATCAAATTTAGAAAAACCGAGCTCAATGATATAAAGAAATCGAAAAAGAAAATTATGCATGATATTTGGTGCAGTTGCTTCAAACCATTAACATCTAATGCTTTAAATCCTGTCAATTCCTTTTTCTTGTACTCTCTACCTTTAAGAATACATTTTTGAAGATTGCCAATTTAACTTCCATTAAGATATGCAAAGTTATTGAGATTAGAAATCCCAACAATAAAATGAAAAACCCCAAAGTTGTTGTTACGTGGAAAAAAAGTTTCTCAAGGATTCCAGTGTTAACTTTTATCTACGGGAAAGTAGGAAAACGCACATGATGCAAAACATATTTTAGGCATGAATCAGTGTTTGAAATTTGAAATTGTCTGATATGATATGCTTCAAGACCTATTAGGATATGTTCAAGTTGTCAGAACAATAATTGATTTACAATTTTATGCAGATTTAAAAATATACAGAGCTATCTGAAATAAAAAAGTTGATGCCCTATCCGGCCAAAGTGCAAGCGCAAGAGAATTAGCATTGAATTGCAATTTTAAATGATTGACCTATACTTTTATTCTTTCATATCCATAAATTGATATCAAGAATACCGCTACTAAAAATCGTGATCGCACTTTACATCACACTAATCAGTGCATCGCTAACCTCTACTCCCACCAGCCCGCGGAAAGAAGACTTAAACGGCTATGGCCGGAAGACCTCATTGAGTGAATCCTGGAGACCCACCAGTGGATGGTGCCCAACTCATGACATATAGCTACCTCGCCATTATACTTACTTATTACTCTGTAATTCGAGTATATTGTAAATTTGCAATGTAAATTAAAAAATATATATCCATACAATAAGGATGTTGTACCTACGTGCGACTTTAAAATAAATTGACACAGTTACTTTTTTCACCGGACTGAACGGGATGTGCTGTGAATAACAAAGTGTGTGACTGAACATAGGTCAATTGCTGAGCTCCCTCTAGAGCATTGGTGCACCAGAAGATATGCATGATTATAGTAATTAATCTATAATTAAGATTGGCTGTGACCTCATCAGCAAGCCGAAAGAGAAGCTAATTTGAATGCTAACCGAGGTTAGAGAAGGTGGAGGAGCGCAGATAATTACATCTGCCCAATATTTACTGACAAATCAATAAGTCGCCGTCAATGAATTCTGATCGCTTGTGTTTACACGTTACCGTCTAAAATAATTAAACTATTTATAGGCCCCACGTATAGCGACCCTTGTCATAGTGTATTACACTATTTAATAAGAGTAGGTAACCATTGTTATTCAATACATAAAATGGTATTCTGCAATTTCCATTTATTTATAAAGTATGTTTTGAAGTTCCGAAACTTGCTAATATACAGGTTGATTCCGGATTTACCCTCAAAATGTTTCTCTTTTCTGTTGATTCACGCTGTATACCACTACACTATCGTAAAATCCTCATGTTGTAATAGATTACCCTACGTGTTACAGTTAGTGCGTTCATTAGTTAAACCAACACAACACTAAACCCGAACCTCTCGCTGCCTGTAACAAGCAAATTAATTTTTGTGTAATTGCTTTTTTTCTTGCAATTCAATTACAAAACAGCCCCATTTCTCTAAATGGGGTTCATTGTATTTCCGCAGAAAATGCTAACCTTGTGGTAATTCAATATTTCTAAACTTTCTGCTACTACCACGCGGAAACTGCTTCAAATGTAATCATTCAATCAGTGGTTAAATATTTTATAAAGCATAGTAGGTTAATATTTGTCCTGCCCACACCCTTTGGTTCAATATTGCGTTATGGATGTTCTGTAAAAACTCTCAATTAACCTAATGTATTTTTGAAGCTACATTAATTCGATACAATCAATCGAAAAGACTTTCCTAGATAAATTCTAACAAACCAATATCTAAGAACAAACAGAAAGCGAGTACAATTTCCGGTAATAAGTAACATCACCCACAAAAACCTGAAGCAGCGATTTTGCTTTCTAATCCTACACTTCCTGAAATAGGCAAAATATAAAAGTGTCCCTAAAATATATTTCTATACTTATTTAACAACAATATACAAAATTAGGTACTTTTACACTTTACGATATTCTGATTTCATATCACCTGTTTGAACGACTGTTAAAATAATTTTCTAGCTAACAATAGTAAAATGGTGTGAATTAATGTTAGACACTGCTTTTTGTCTACTGTGTATATCAGTTAAATGTAGCTCAACAAATAAATATTTGCAGAAGTATATGTAGTTTCTGTTGGCTCTCAATAACACGCGGTGAGGATTGAGAAGGTTTGAACGAGAGACCGGGCAGGCAAGTGTTTCTTGGAACATGAGGGAAAAATAAGGGTTAGCCGGGTGTTAAGAAGATTCAGCAACGGCAGTCTATCTATGGCTGTGTTGTTGGTAGTTAGGCGTTAGCTTTGCATATTTTTGGCGTAACAACTGAATAATAGCGTTTGCGAACCTACTATCTGATTGCGATGCGATTATCCTCTAAGCTGAGGCAAGGTGCGATATTAATGTCACATTTATGTGTTTATATATAAATATGTGATGCAATTGCAACCAACTAATATAAGCAGTGGCGTCGCTGGCGAGGTTATAGTTTATATCCCATTAAGTATTACATGTGGTTACCCAAATGGTTACGTATTATTACTACTTGTTATTATACCTATGTAGTTTACAAACACTGAGTTGTATTATTGTTATTATACAAGATTGGTGCATCTATCTAAGTAGTTGTTAAAAACAGTAGCGTGGTTAATGTAAGTAGCTATATGACTCTATATGAGTAACTAATGGGTGTAACATGGCAGAGGTTGTGAAGGCGCCAAGTTTGAATTATTATCTATTATTATTACTATGAATGTTACATCAATGCAGGGCTGACTTTTACCTGGGGGAGAGGTCGCTAGTTATACTCTCCCCTTCGCATGTAGGGCTGAGGGAGAATGTCTCCCTGCGACACCCTGTGAATAACCGTGTCTGTCTGGCTGGGAATTGTAGAGTTCCTCTGGAGGATTAGTGCACCAGAAGATATACATAATTGTAGTACTTAATCTATGATTACGAATGGCTGCGGCCATATCAGCTAGCAGGTAAAAGAGCTTCCATATCCTGTCCGAATCCCAATCCAGCAGTAGTGGGATGAAGGACCCCCGTGAGGAAAACTGCTTAATATTTATCAACAGATCAGTAAGTCTGTGTTCTATTATCTGTCGAGTGTCACCTGCCTGTAGCCGCCAGTAAGTTCTGGTCCCATCGGCTGTTTGTTTACCCAGGCATTTCTTTATATTAACTTTTGTACAATAACACCATTTCTACAAATATCCTACCATAACAAAACAAAAAATCGAATGTGTTACTATCAAAGTCGAACAAACATATAGAATTGAAAAGTGTCTAATGTGTTTGTAACGTTCGTCTAGTTTTACCGTATTTTAACTTGAATGTTCGTTAAATTTATTATTATTTTAATTTATTTTAATTAATTATTGTTTTAATTCGTGAACATAGCATCTTACGCTTTTTTATGCCGAAACTTATTAGTAGTATGCGTACTGTCAGCATTTTTTTAAGTATTTCTATGAGTTACGATCGTCGGTCCAGGAGCAGCGGTTTATTCTAAGAATTGGCACCGCCTGGCTTGTTCTTCTGAAAAGAACAAAGATGTCAAGCCTAAAACTTCTAGGCGTGCAGACTTTTTTGGGACCAGTGAAAATGCAGCGAGGTTGAACATTGTTCTTTGGAATTTTGTATTTTACCATTTTCTATCAATGAAACTCGACGATAAAGGCAGATTAAATACATACAGAAGTCAATAATTTAGATGAAAATACGGTACGGTTCCTCATATCGTTTTATACACATAAAAGTTAACTCCATTACCTCTTTAACGTTCCCGTAAAGATTCCCCGTTTAAGCAAAGACTGTGGGTCTTTGTTTATCGTTTCTCGATTGTTTAAAACAATTACTTTTCCGAAGTAAAATTTAAATGGTATAATGTAGTGTAACTTCAGTGTTTTGTTCCTTGTTTCGACTGTCAGTGGCATCAACTTAGCTGCCGTCGCAGATCATTTTCCTCTTCTATCACCATACAGTTTGAAGTGAGAATCAATCTTCTTGCGCTTCTTCAACTGTATCGCCAAATTATTGTAAAAACTGGCCATATATACAGTTATTAGTGAAGATTGTCAGCAGTAATTATTTGTTTTCAAAGTGCTTCGGGTTGCAAAAATAGAATTTTCATTTTCAGAAAATTAACAACATTCTGTTGCTAATTGTTCAGTAATTTAATAATAATAAACTGTACTTGTGTTGTGAACTCAGCTGCTATTGACTACGTAGACCTTTTTATCTTATCGTAAATGCCGTAGTGAGTGGCGGCTCGAGCAACAAATTTGGACGTCTTTTGCCCCCTTCTTTATACAAAATGTATAGCAAGACCGACTGTGATCATCGTTCGAACATTTTGAAATGTAACTTTACTTTATATTTTATTTAATATATTATATACCCGTTATTTAATACCTTTTGTGTATTTTCCTTTATGTATGTAATATGTGAGCGATACTGAGGTAAAGAGCAACACAATAAGGTAGGTTCGCCTCCCCGTAAACTGTTGGTCAGTGGTCTTTTCACGAGGACCTTCGTTTAGCTGTGACTTAAACGGTTGGGTCCACGTATTTTGACTTACCCCGTACATTGTAATAATAAGACTTTCTTCCTGCAACCGTTTTCGAGAACCCCCCGCCTTCCTGTGGTAGCCGAAGAGCCCGCTCCATCGCATCGGTTTGTTGCCGACTGCCGGAAACGATCGTTTGGGCATTTGCGTTCTTACGTTGATATTTATTTTGATTCAGTGGTGGATTTAGGTAATATGTAGTCCCAAGCACCTTTCTAATTTGTGACCCTCAGTTGCCTTAAAATATTAAACGAACAAATTGAAAACCACGAAAATTATTACGTATTATAACTATGTAGTACATAAAATTTATTAAAGTAAAATATTTATTACAAATTTACAAACAACTGGACAAATAATTTTCTATGAGGGCAGTATCTAGACTTTTACCTACAAACACCTCGGGCGTCAAGCCTGTCTGAAATATACTCTTTCCCCTTTTCGAATATTATTCTGTCGATAGCAGAAAGTATCGAAAACTAAAAAGACATTTTCTCTTCAAATTAAGATGTACTGTTTATTTTTGTACAGAAACGTTGTTAATCATTCTAAACATTAATATTACACATACAATTTAAAAATTCAGGGCCCGTCGCACGTGCTTAATGTGCCGAATGTAAAATCCGCTACTGACCTATGTAATTTACAAATATGACCAATATTGCGTAATAATTAATATTACATGTGTTGCACCTTCCTTCAATTATTGATCCACATAATTAAATACCAAGACAATATAAATATTTACCTTTCATTTTACAACTCCGCCGTTTAATAGTTTTTAATCAGCTTTGCAGGAAATCAAAGGCAACGTAATTTCACAGAACGCATACAACTCTCCATAAAATTCAATCTCCATGTCCAGCTTTCAAGTAAATTTTCCGCCCCGTCTATTTTAATTGCACTCTTTAAGTTTTTGCTGTCTGTCGAGATTAAAAAGGAGTTTTTATATTTCTGTAGACAGCAGTTAGTGAACAGAGTAATTAAATTACACAGCCAATGTTGCTGATTGCTAAAAACCCTGCCTCCGTCCAAGCAAGTAAATCTGATTAGCCCTAACGAACTTAGACAATAGAAACATTCAAGACAAGTCGTTTACAACCGCTTTGCAAAATTGAATAGATTCTGTGGGCAATTATAATTAAAATTAAATTACCGCGCTTCTTAATAACCACAAGTTTAATCTGGAATAGAATAATAACTCATCTGTTACAGAAATTTGCAAAATCAAAAAGGGAGTGATTCTATTACCAAAAATCAATATACAACTTCTAGCAATACAAAATGTGTCTAGAAAATGTGGCATAAACTAAAGCTAAAAACCGTTGAAAAGCTTTCGTTACGGAGGTATAACCTTCAGAAAGAACAACTATCGAAATAAGTTGTAGACAAATAGTACACCCTAATTAATATAACACTGTTTTACCTGCGACAATTTTCTAAAACACATCATTTTGCGCCGATTATTTAATTCTTTGGCTTTTTCATATAATAACTAAATATCTCTGTTTCAAGTAACAAGAACGTTTGTAAAATAATGCTCTAGTCAGTATGTCCCACTAGTTTTCAATTAACAATGCAGTTATAAACACAAGAAATCAGAAAAACATTAAAAATTGTATTTTTAGGGAGCATTTAAAAAGTTTCCAAAGTGAGAAAATTAAAACTTTTACTACAACTATCCGTTCACAAGGTGAGGTGTGGTGGTAGCTCAGAGCATAGAGTGCTAGCTTTCTAGATAAAACGTCCATTACAACTTGGATTCGATCCCCCAACATTACCACGCAGTGTATAAAATTCTTGTGCTGCAACCCATCATACACAATTTCCCAATCCGATTGGCAAACGTAGGATCTTAATGCTAAACACATTTTCTAGAAGTTCTGTCGTTTGTATTCGTCATTCGTTATTGGTCCCCCGTGTTTCTACCTTAACACTGAGGAGAAACACGTGGCATAGAAGAGGCCGGTGTTCAACAGTGGAACGAAAAGGCTGTTGAAATAGTTAAATATAAATAAAATAAATAATAATAAATAAAAATAAAATAAAATAAATAGTTTACGACATTACGTGGAAATGATACCGTTGTATAGTATGTTACCACTCTAATTACAATTACTTACTTTTTAAGTTAGGTTATGTTCTATTGCATGTTATGAAACATACTTTAAATAATAGAAACTACAATTTACTGTAGTATTACAAAGATGAATTATAAATACAATTAATTGCAAATTGTTCAAAATCTTATTAATGTAGAGCTAATCACGCGACGCGTTCGCAAATTAATTATTACAAAGTTTTTGAAACTCAAACTTCCAGTACTATGTGCAAACACTATAAATCTAAATACGTTGTTAATTCGTTAAATAATAGAAACTAGTTGGAGATGTGGGCTACGGTCTGGCAACAGATATTATAACACACATGTACATAAAAAGTTTTACCTAAAACGGCATATCACAGAGAAACTTCAGAACAGGCAAACAAACGGGAGTGTCCAAATATTCCTGAACGCCATAAAAATACTTGTCAATTAAATAGTTCTTTACCTTGAATTTCAAACAGCTGAAATTCAAGACTTTCACAAAAACAGGTAAATGATTGTATAACTTAAGATTCAGGGAATTCTTTTCGGATTTTAGAAGCCTAAATCGAGAATTCCTTAGTGCATCACCGAATCTCGTGTTATGTTCATGAAAGTCTCTGGAAAGTCAGGAAGATTATCTATATTCTTGTGAATTTCGAGCAAGGTCACATAGATATATATAGATGGTAAAGACATTATCCCAAATTTAATAAATATAGGACGGCAATGCTCCCTGCTGCCTGCATTCCCAAGAATCCTTATTTCTTTTTTTTGTTGGCGAAAAATCCGTAAAGCATGTGATGAGTTTCCCCATAAAATTGTGGCATAACTGACGAGTGAATGAAATAGAGAGAAATACGCCAATCTTAAATTGTCAGGGGTTACAAATTGTTTTAAATTTCTGAGCAGGAATATGACATTGGATATTTTTTGCTAAGATAGTCAACCTGAGACGACCAGTTTAAGGAATTGTCAAGTACCACTCCTAGCATATGGACGTTGACTCCTATCGTTAAGTTATTGGTAGATGAGAAAGTAATCCTTTGATTTTGTCCTGATTAAGTTTGAGTTTATTGGTGTAGAACCATTTTTCAGCTTGTTTCTCACTTTGGACAGACAATTTTAGAGAGCTATCAAGAGTTTTCGCAGAAGAAAGTAAAGTAGTGTCATCACTCATCAGCAAATAACACCAACATTTAGGAACCATGTAATGGTACAGCTCATTAATATAAATAATGAATACAAGAGGACCTAATACGGACCCCTGAGAGACACTATGCACTACTTGTTTGAGTGCAGAATTTACCTTGTTAATATTCACACATTGTGTTCTATTTTGTTCTATTTATTTGAGAATGTCTTTAAAAATACTCATAATAAATAAATTGTGTTTTTTCTCGTTTTACGTAGAATATCCACAAATTTTTATATTTGTACATTTTTCTGATTGCTATCGTCATGTTTTGTTTTAATAGAATATCCTCTACATTGATGATTTTATAGTGGTACATTTTTCATGTAGTGTACAGTGCATTAAAACTTATGAAATGATAATAAGAGTACTCGGTTCTTACATAATTTACCTGAATGGGGTACGTAAAATGACATTTATAGAAATTTTCCCCTTTTATGGATAAGAAGTCAAGGGATAAATTTTATCCGTGGAAGTGACTTTAACAGTCTTGCATCCAACAAGCTAAAAATGATTAAAATTTTATCAAATATTTTTGAAACTATCTCTTACATCATAATTGTAAATTACAGGAAATACAGAAAAAGGTCTTATACATAATTAAAAAAAACTGCTATTCAAAATATCTCTTAATTTTTTTCTATAGATTTTAGACTCTTCCGATTTTTTTCAAAAATTTTCAGAAGTACGCAATTTATAAGTTAACTACTCTGATTTATTTCTCTTTGTTTATATATGTATCTACTATTGTAATCAGCTGACAAAATGGCCCGAGACAGGAATGCGGGCTAATGCGTCCTTCCTTCGTGTACTTGTCACCGGATTCCCTGCATTACTATTCTGTATAAAAACCTTTCTTCCGCATTGCGAATATTCTGGACTATATTACAGTGCTTATATTTATTAAACTCCGGTTTTATTAGAAAATATTTTCAACGCAGGTCTAAAACGTGAAATCCTCTTACATCAGTCTCCTCATGCCATCTTGTCAGTTAAGGACAATACGAGCGCACAACCACCAAGACCTCCTCCATCGAATACTAAGACTAAGATGGCATATTAAATACCCCGGGAATCGAGCCCGAATTCCTTAGATAGGATAGCTTCCAAGCCAAAGCCTTTAACCACCACACTACCATAATGTATGTATTATATTACATTTTAAAGTTCATATATAAAACCGAATATGAAACAAACAAACCTTCATTTAAAGTTATATAAAAGAATGCATACAAAATAGTCTGGGAATACATGAAAACTTGTGGAAAAGAATTTGCCACGATGTCGCTAAGTGTTAAATTGTTTCCATAAAATTAATTGAAGACGTAAATTCAATTAAGTTGTACGACGAAACTATCTCTACGATGGAAAAACCAAATTCCGCACAAAATAACGTAGTTTAAGCGAGGGTACAAGAACAAAATCAAATTACGGTGGATTGACTGATGAGAAAGCGTTCTCATTTCAGTCCCTTTAGAGTAGACATTTGTATTATACAATTAGGAAAATAGCACACTAGTTTAGAAAATTTTTAGTTACTTTGTTATGAGTTAAGCGTTAACATTAATAATTTGTTAATTGTTTGTTGCCTTGCTTCGTTGAAATTCATGTTTAAAATATCATATATAACATATAACATCAATAATGTTGATTTATTTTTTTTAAGAATCGTGGTATTGCCAATCCCACCCAGCTTATCCCGGCTCAGCACATTTTATGTTATTCACGGGCCTAACATGCCCTACCCTTGAAAAATCCCATGCCCCAGACAACACAAACACCCTGGGAAAGGGTAGTGCTCAGAATTAGAACCTGAGCGATTTTGGTAGAATAGCTCCGAAGCCAAGCGCTGCGGCCACTACTCTATCGCGGTGCCCTAATAATGTTCAATACGTCATACATCGAGTAACTAGCAGAGATTATGAATGGCCAATATACGTCTCATGATCACGATCAGGAATTGAATTGAATTACGCCACTACAAAGGTTTTCTTTCATATTTTTTATAAATATCGTTGTCAATTATGTATAAATAAAATGATATTGTAAACGAAGATTGGCCTCCTAACAGTTCAGACTTTAATCCCCTAGACCAGGGGTCTCCAAACTTTTTAGCCTAAGGGCCACACTGACTCCTCCACTAAGTCCCAAGGGCCAAGACCTAGCTAACTCATCATACCAACATACTGTAGTTTTGAATTACGCGCAAATTTTCGTACTGGGACTAGCCTGCGAGTGAGATATCTACGGCGCAAGGCGCGGGGGTGGACTCCGTTGAAAATGCTGTTCAGAAAAAGCAAACTTCAACGGAAAAACTTGAAGTGTATCACTACTGATGGTGGCAAAAACATGTGTGGAAAAGTAAAGATGTCATTGCTCTCGTATCAAAGGCCGTAGAAAATGACGGTGGTTCAAAACCATTAATCGTGCATTGCATCATTCATCAACAGTATGTGTGCGGAAAATGTTTGGATATGTCAGAAGTTTTAAAGCCAGTCATGTCAGCTGTACTCTGGCTTAGCTGCGGAAAAGTTATAACGCGATTTTTGAGCTCCGAGCAATAATCGAAATTTTCTTGAATGAAAGGAATCGTCCTCTGGCTGAGTTACAAAACAATGAGTGGCTATGGAAGTTATCATTTTATACTGATTTGACTAAACATATGAATGACCTGAATTTAAAATTATAAAGAGAAAACCAGCTTCTGCCTGATTTATACACTCATATTAACTCCTTTCGACAAAAAATTGTTTTGATTCAATCTCAATTGAACAAAAAATGTTTCACGCATTTTAATACATGCCAAACATTCAGTTAGCAAACTGAGACTTCATTTCTGGTAGATTTCGTAATTGAAGCTTTCGGTACTTTAAACATAAATTTTTAATCTCGTTTTTCAGATTTTGATGCAATTGCAAACGATATCAAGTGTTTCAAAATCCTTTTAACACCAATATAGAAACCCTTGTCCCAGAACTTCAAATGGAATTGATTGATTTGCAGTGTATAGCGACATTTTTAAAGAAAATTATTTAAAGTCATCATTGCTGGAATTTTATAAGAGTCTTCCACTCACACAGTTTGATCAGTTGCATAAATATACCCGTGGCTTTTTCCGCTTTCGGCACTAATCTGCGTGAAAAGCATTCTCCAAAATGAAATATACAAAAAATATTTGCAAATTTAAATTAACTGATGAGCATTTGAAGTCGCTGCTGATAATTTTCACTAGTAAACTTGATCCACAACTGCAAACAATTGTCAGTGGAAAGTTACAGCTACATAACTCTCATTAATCATAATTATAATGTTCAATTTCATTATGTGAATTACCTATGTACATCACTTACTGCAGGTGTTTAGGATAAATCTCATATCATTAATTACAGTTAAAAACATCTGATTATTATTTTATATGATTAACTTACGTTGTAAATTTTACAATGTAATCAAAATAAATGGCGGTATGGCGGGCCGGATACCGGTTATGTCTGGCCCGCTACCGTGGTTATGGTTTTTATTTATTTATAAATTTTTAATTTCAATTTTAATTAAATTAACGATTCGCTACGAATAGATCAGACTTAATCATCTGCACTGTCATCTGTTAGTTTCCTAAAATAAACTATTTTATAGGAATACAGTTAAATTATGGCGAACAAGACTGCAAGCTACTGCTATCGCAAAATAAGAAAACACTTTCTACATTTTTTTATAAGTATAGTTTTTATTTCTCTATAAAACAATAAATTTGTAACACAATATTTGCCTCACAACATTCTAAACTAATATCGTCTAGCCTATCATCTGAGAATTTTTTATAATGAACTATTTTACGGAAATACAATTAATTTATGCCGATAAGACTACAAGCTACTGTAAGACAAAGTACAACCATATTTATGTTTTTAATAAATAAGGTTATCTTTTATTTACAAAGAAATATTCATAGTAACCGAAAATTTGCCTCCTTATAGTGCAGACTTAAATCTTCTAAGCTGTCGTCTGTAGGTTTTCTAAAATGTACAGTTTACTTATGGCGATTAAGACTGCTGTACAAGATGATAGCCAGATTCATTTTTGTTATAAATATGGTTATAATTTATTTATAAAATATGATATTTTTACTGAAGATTGGTCTCCCAATCGTTCAGACTAAAATCTTCTAAGCTGTCATCTGTGGGTTTTTTAAGACTATTTCACAAGAATACAAATTAGTTATAGCGATTAAGACTGTTCTACAAAATGATACCCATATTTATATATTTTGTAAACATAGTTATCGATTATTTATAAAAAAAAAGTTATTGCACGTGTAAGCATAAATCTTCTAGATTTTCATCTGTGAGATTTCTAAAAACTGTTTTACAGGAATACAATTGAATGGTGATGATTAGGACTGCAAGTCACTGTAAGACAATATGATAATGCATATTTTTCATACATATGGTTATCATTATCATTTATTTAGAAAAAAACCCCGAACCTTAATAATTCTCTTTTTCAGATAATAAAAACGCGTTTGTAATCAAGAAATAGTTTAGCAACATCAAAGGAGATTAAATAGCTAAAAATAAATATTTTAATAACTTTTAGGCTACAATTTTTAATACTCTAAGCATATTAATCACTTGAGATGTTAAAGAATGTGCATTTCATCCGAATGGGAATTCTTACAATGCAAAACGTTTACTAAGAAGCTACTTAGAAAAATACTGTCGATTCCGTTTAAAACAGCATTCAGTAGGATTATATAAAAACTAAAAATGTAAATCGTACGAAGGAACTAATACCTTCGTAGTATAGCGTCTCATTTAGAATTTCAAAAATTTCCTTTGCTTTTTCAATTACGCTACCAGGAGTATCAAATGGTGCTAACGAAGACCTCTATCGGGGGTAATCATGTTACACCATTCATTACCCACTTTCTTGGGTGGATGTTTTATAATTGGCTGCCACGGTAAATGGCAGAAAATTAAGGATACCGATCTTAACCCTGTTTACGCTAAAGATAAGGGAATATTCATGATCTTGTTAACTGTACTACGCCTGCAACAAAAATTACTTTCAACTTAAATATAGGGTGCGAATTCTTTAGAAAGTACGCGAAGGGCATCAAAAGCAATTTAAAACTAAGTTAAAAGAGGCAAAAAATAACTTTCGTACTTCTCCTGCTTCTCGTTATTCAATGTAGTTTGTGAATTTTTTTTACGAAACATTCTTTACGTTGTACATACAAACAATTTAATAAAATATAATACAAAAAAAGTATATTAATTGTTTCTTGCCTTACTTATTTGAAATGCGTATTTATATTTAAAAAAAAATAACAATCACAATTTCAACGGTTTCTATTACAACTTTATACATATTTCAACATTTTACTTGAAGTTTTCAAAAGCAATTAATATTGTAAGCATTTAAAGCTAGCTGGTTAATTCAGCATTTTTGTCATTAAAAATATTACTCCTATTTACGAGGGGAGTGATCTACCTAGCTATGGAAACAAAATGCTATCGTGATAATTTTATTATGTCAAGTCTCTATACGTTTTACAGTGAATCCTCTAAGTTTGGTATAACTCGCTTAAGATTTGTCATTTCTGTATAGAGTTAGAGGTGCAAAAATGAGTGATTTAAAACTTGAACACAGAAGCGCCTTAAAATTTCTATCGAAAGAAGGCAATAATCCAAAGAATATCCACGAGAGAATGGTGGCTGTATATGGGGAAAACAGCCCGTCCTATTTTCAAGTTAAATTTTGGTGTAAGCAATTCACATGGGGCAGGGAGTCCATTCATGGTAGCCCAAAGTGCGGAAGACCTCTTGAAGCACGAACACAGAAGACCACAAAGAAAGTGGAAGATTCGGTGTTGACTGAAACTTCCGGTTTAACCGCAAATGATATCTACTTCTTTTTGTATCGAATACCCTATATATTTTAAAATATATTAATAGAATTCGTTCTTGTGAGTTCAGAGATATAAGGTTTGATACCTTCATTTTAAATAAATCTGCTTGGTTCGTGTTGTATTGTGCTGATCATTGATTATTTAAAAACTTTTAGAAAATCAAATTGTTCCCCCTCTTGAAAAAGAAGGGCATTTAACGAATAATTCTTGGTTTCTCCAGGACGGAACACCTGTCCATTGTGTTCTGGGTGTTCGGGATTTCTTAAATCAAATGTTTCCAAATAGGTGGATAGGGCGCAGGGGTTTTATTGAATGGCCCACTCGTTTTCCGGACCTAAATACTTTAGATTTCTTTGTTTCAAGACATTTAAAATCTAAAGTTTATGCCGAACTAGCAAATAATTTGAAAGAATTGAAACTCAGGATTGTTAGTGAAATAAGAAGAGCATCTTGCTAATGTACATAACTGAAGGATTCGTACACAGACTTGGGTATTGCCAAGAAGTAAATGGTGATCATTTTGAGCATCTTGTCAAGGATATTACTTATGTATCATGTTTGTTTTTCATTGTTCTACTGTCATGTTTTGCAAGAAGGTAGAACAAATTACGAAGCATTATGCTTGAATATTTTCTTCAATTTCTAGAATCATTCAAACTATGGGCGCAAACCTTATATCACTCAACTCGCAAAAAAGAGTTCTATAGATCTATACAGGGTGGTACCTTTAAAATAAAACAGTTAATACTATTTCCAGCTAACCCGGCAGTCCTTTTAAACCGCCAATACCTTCATTGTATGCGCCATATATCGAAACCTTCATGTTGAAAATTTTGTCAAAATCGTAATTGCCGTATTAGCGATATTTGCACGCTTCGTACTTTTGCCTAACCCTGTACTTTAAAAAGTTTGTCAAAAAATATATTGTGGAATTCTGCTCCGTTTAAATATCTAGTTTTCTTCTATGTCCTCAATAAGGTTCCCCGATTAAATTTTGCGTAATTATGAAGCTTTGTGGGCTATTTCTATCTAATTCAATATACCGATTTGCGAAAAATTGTAAAAATGTTTTTGATCAAGCAGGTTCAGGTTTTATGAAAAATTTATAATTATATGCAGGAAGAATCATAGTAACAATTTTTTAGAGTTTTAAAACAATATTGTCGATTAACTTTTAATGGATAAAACTATTCCTGGATATATTAGACTTTTCTGTTATGTAACAGAAAGAAATGGAAAGCGGAGAGAAACACTAAGCAGAAAAGTGTCGCTCCAGAACAATGTATCGGTTCACAAAACGCAGGTTGTGTCGAGTGCTGTGAAGGACTGTGGCATCAACTGCTGCTTCATGCACCGTATGGTCCAGATATGGCGCCGAATGATTATTTTCGTTGTTAAAAGAAAGTGTTTTTGGATGATGTTAAACATCTGATGAAAATGACAGGAAGCGAGCGTCTTCTAAGTCGTAGAAAATTTTTTAAGGCGGTTAACAAAATTGCGCTAACTGTAGAAGATTATCTATAATTTTTCAATAAATTGAGGTTAGAAAAATTATTTTATACATCTTTGGGTTTTTAACATTTTGAATCTATATATTAATTTCGTATCCATACCATCTATCCGAAGTTTCTTAAACCTTGTTCTACAGGAACACTTCCACCACACACGTTGTATACACACACCCACTTTACTTTATATACGTTGATTATTAGGTATTCAATTGCATCAGATTATTCCTAGTCAAAGAGCTCTCTCACAGAGACGGCTAGATCTTAATCAAGGAAACAAATGTTAAAGTATGTTTCAACAATACTTACCTTGAAAAAATGCATAATTTAATGTAGAGTACTCAGTCATTGGTTGTAAACATCATGGTAGTGAAATAATTAACAATAGTCAGTTACATTGTGGAACCTTAATTTGAATTAAATCAAAAACAATGCAAGGCAACAATCATTGTTAAGCTAGAACGTAATACAGCTTGAGTAGGACAATACATAGATCTACTTCTTCAAAACAGTGAACATAGCGATAGATAAATTTCGGAACTTCATGTTCATAAAAATGCTAAACAGTAATAAATATTTGCAAATTTAAATAAGTGCTAGAATTACACTAAAATTATTTATTGTAAAACTATTATTGAATTTAAAGGAATTTAAAAAATCAAAAAACTTGTATAAATCCTCAAATGCAGGAAAGAATCCGAAACCGTACCAAAGACTAGGTTTTATCAACTTTAAAAAACGTAAATAGTATACTCAGTGACATGGAAATCGCAACACCAAGAAGGGATAGGAATTTTTTGAACAACTTGGCAGAAACGTTTAACTACTAAAAGGTGCAATTTACTAAAATTTTAAAGAAAAAGAACAAAATATAAACATAATTTATATTAATAATGAGTTGGTCCCCCCTATTGGTTACACACTCCTCCACTCTTCGTGGCATCGATTCTAGCAGATGGTCGATTTTCTCCTGAGGTATTGTGTCCCAAGCAACCTGTAATTCGTGCTGTCGAGCTTGCAGCGTCTGCGGAGGATGCAGCAGGTTCCTCAGTCTTCTCCCCGTAATGTCCCAAATAGGCTCGATGGGCCTAAGATCGGGAAATCGGGGTGGCCATGGCAAGAGATTGACATTATCCTCTGCAAATCGGTCCATACAACGTCTTGCAATATGGGGACGGGCATTATCCTGCTGGAAAAATGGGTCTTCCAACTGCTGAAAAAAGGGAAAAATATGGGGTTCTACCACCTCATCCACATATCTCTAGGCGTTCATATTGCCTCGGATAAATAACAAACGGGACCTATTCCCATAAGTTATAGCACCCCATACCATAATCCCCACAGTTTGGTGCACATGCCTCGCAACAGAAAATTCAACGTTGCGAAGTTTCCCACGTGTTCGTCTGACTCTCATACGGCCATCATGCATCCCCAAACAGAATCGGGATTCATCACTGAACACCACCCTATGCCACTCTAGGTTCCAGTGCAGTCGCAACCTACACCACTCCAACCGTTGCTGTCGGTGTTCAGCCGTTAGTGGTAACACAAGATGTGGCCGACAGGATTGCAAGCCGAAAGCTCTGATTCTGCGGTAAACCGTTCGGAGGGTTACAGGACGACCTTCGTTAGCTAACCATTGATAGGCAATTGATCTGGTACTGGAGAATCGGTCTCTTGTTGCCATAAGTCGCAGATGACGGTCCTGCACCTCATTTGTTCTTCTTCGCTCCCCGGTTCCTCTCTGCGACGTTCCTGACCCTCCCTTGGTTCCGGTTAAGACGATTTGCAATTTCTCTGAACGAAAAACCACCTTCCCGCAAACCAACAATACGACCTCTGTCGAATTCGCTTAATTGGCGGTAATTTCCACGTTGGCGCACTCTAGGCATGATCACACCCTCAAAACAAACGATCAAAAGCGAAAACAATAAAAAACTGAACAAAATCTCGCAAAATATACACCTTATAAAATTGTTAGAAAAAACTGAAAGAAGCGTCAGATAAGCCATTATCACTTGATCCATATAAATGAAATTTTGATCAATTTCTACCTTTTAGTAGTTTAACGTTTATTCCAAGTTTGGACAAAAAATTCGTACCCCTTCTTGGTGTTGCGATTTCCATGTCACTGAGTATATGTATGTATAAAAATTACAATTCCTTTCCGTCACACAAAAGTTAATAATTTTCTTAATGTTGGAATCAGGCGGCGGTTGGCTAGAGGTTAGCGCGTTAGGCTTCTACGCTGAAGGTCCTGGTTTCTATTCCCAGTACCGGAACACCGGATTTTTAACGGCCGTTCTTCCTCGCAAGGCAATGGCAAACCAGCGAGGTATTCTGCCTAGTAAATCTTCTCTTGAGTAGAAGTGTTTACACCCCCGGTGGTTCGGAGCCCACATTAAGCTGTAGGTCGTCTATGTCTGTGGCACTCTAATCGCGCAACACAGGCATAGGAGAGGAGATCGCCACGTATCGTAAGAGATAAAGCACTCGAAAAAGAAGAATGTTTAAATGTCTTCTGTTGATAAACAGACATTTAATACTGCATCTATTTAAACCATTACGAGTAATAACACCAAAGATATTCTAAAGTTCATTATAAAAAGTTATGTAATTTATGTAAGTTAGGAAAATAATGTTAAAACCATAATCATGTGTATTTTATGTTTTAAAATGTACTATTCATGTTCTAAAAAGCACTAATTTGTATTAATGTTAGTTTTGGCATCCAAGTGGGAGTAATTTTGTTAAAGCTGTCCTCACGGGAAATGTATTCCTTTAAATGCATTTTACAACAAAAGCTCCTACAAAATTTAAGTCTCGCAATCTATTACTGAAAATTACTTTAACATTACCTTCACAGATATTTTGTCATTTAAAATACACTTTCAGTAATCTCAAAACAAAGAATTTTAGTCTACCATTAAAAAAATATCAGAAAAATACCCAAACGTACTACAGTATATGATGTTCTATTAACTCGCAAAGAAAAAATGTGGAATCCATAAGTTTAAAGGATATGAATACAGGATGTTCCATAAAAAGGAGAGGAACATCAAAAAAGAAAACACGCAAAATACTACTTCTTCTTTCTTCTTTTCCTTCTTACATTAGGGCTTAACCCTACCTAATTCATCCCCTATTTTTACAATAGATTATTATCCTGCGATGGTTTACCGTTTATGTGGTCTTCCTGGGACTGCAGGTCTCGTGTCAAGTTTCTGTGTTTTTCGCTAATCTTTCGTCTCCCATCATTTTTACGTGATCTTTCCAGTGTTTTCTTCAGGATCTTGTCCTTTTCACCACATTCTGTACGTTGGATCTCACAGATCCTTTCTCGGAGACTTCAGCCTGTAATAGCTCTTAGAGTTTTCATCTCAGTGGCTTTCATAGAGATTAAAATGCAAAATACTACCAAAGTAGTACAATATTTAAGAGTTTCATTACTATTAAAAAAAAACAGCGCCACTTAGTCTTGTAACTCTTTAGTGTATTCTCAAGAAACGCCCACGCAAAGCCTAGGGCCTAGTTATAGGTAATACATTAAAAAATAGTCCTGTTCACAAACAGTAAGCGACATAAAATTAAATACATTTCATTACATTTAACGATGAATACGTAACATTTTAAGTTTGAAATATTCGCAGTAATACAAAAGGATTAAATGCATGATGACTGATGAGGTAACAAATTTAGGGATTACTTTCTACTCTTGTAAGATAATTAACGCATTAATAATTAAGATCCCTACGCGTTGTAAAAGAGAATCTTACTTGCTAATATAAATTTTCGTCATTATTTAATTAGAACATTTGCTACTTGAACATTAAGGTTAATGTGAACTGAAATTACCTGGCATGGTTCGTCAGAGATTAAGAATTTAAGTCAGTAACAAACGACGACATGGGTATTCAACCAGGAGAGTGGCTTCATATAACCACAGTGAAAACAATTTAACAGAACAGATCTACTACGCAGAATAGGCATTCTGTGGTTTAAAGCTCACATTAGCTGCAGTCCTCTATGTTTGTAATAGTTTAAGTACGCAACACGGGCATAAAATAGTAGATCAGACAAGAAATAAACCATTAACGAAGGATGATTTAGGAGCTCTAAAAAATAGTAGATTTTAACATCTTAAAATCCTGGGATATTTATACTGTTAACTGCAGAGTAATACGGAGCAATAATAAAAAGGTGTTCATAAAAACAGAAAAAATAAACACGATATTATTATTTAGCGAATTTCGCTCAAATCCAAGAGCAGCTCGTAATTTACATGTACGGCGTCGCCCGAATCGTGTAACTCCTGAGAGTATGTTCAGGCGCTTGGAGATTTCTTTGCGTGCAAACTAATTTTCCCGAACCATAATAGACCAAGAACAACGCGAACTTCGCTAAAATGGTATTTACATACACAATTCCCAAAAATTCCCATGTTACAAATGTAGCAGTTGAACAACTTCCGTAAAAATAACTCTGCAAGCAAATTTATCTTACCCTATTCATATTATTTTGGTTCAAAATGAAAATGATATTCTAAGATTATACGGATCGTGATTCACTGTACAGGGTCGCAGATTAAGATGGAACTAAAGCTGTGTTGCTAAAGCGGTTTCAGGTATAGATTATAACTTTATTTCCAAATTTTAGAGGAAAAAAAGTTTCTACACTTGAAGTTTTTTAACACGCCCGCCATCTTGATAATTTTTTAATTATCAACGTCATTAGAAAACCTATTTTTTCTCTTTTAATCATCTCAAAGATATACAGTGATTCTAAACAAGTGCGAAAAACTTTAACTACTTATATCTGAGGGTATTTACGGAGATATGGCGCTTAAAAGTTTTTTGCAGCAATGTATAAAAATGAATATAACTTATTCGTTTTATGTCTGATTTTGATTAACTTTGTTATTTTATTTGTTATTTAGCGGTAGCTCGTTACGCGCAACTCGAAATTTATTTGCAAGTAACGTTCTAAAATCGACCTATCCCATGTACTAATACAGTACACCGAATTTTGAGGAACTTTGAGGAACACAGGTGGCTCTCTCCAGCCAACCATAAAAGAACGTTACACCCAAGAAATGTTAATCAAGAAATGCAAGAAGTAAGAATATGTGCTGCTGTAGAAGTAGATCCACGCCAATCTTCCAGAAATATTGCTCAAGGTACTGGTGTCCATCATAGTACTGTATTAAAAGTATTCGGGCTGTTGGCCACACTATTCGCACAATTAACTTTAAGTTAAGAATGTAAATATAAATTTGTTAATTTAATAAATAAAGTTTATCAAAATCACACAGTGTTAATTATTACATTAAATGAGGTAGAGAAAAAGAAACAAGGCACTTAAGCAAAATAA
>JABXWE010024422.1:0-19940 GCA_014611495.1 Limonius californicus | reverse complement strand
GTGTTATTTACCCTATATAATATTGTTATTATAAACTATATTTAAACTATATTGATCTTATGAGATAACCCAGATATGAGGTGATTTTTGGTTTCGTAATACCTTATGTATGTATAAAAGGATACTATTTTGATGATTGGAAGATATTTTTTACCTGAAATTGTTTATAATTAATTTCATTATCATGTAACAGAGCCTATTTAAAAGATTGTATTAATTAAAATTGATAATTGGAAACCTAATAAGTGAATAAAGTCATGTATGATCTTCGGAAAGTGATGCGTATTGCTACTTTTGGTTTAAAATTGATCTTGTGATAAACATTCCGTAGAGAATGATGTTGAAACATAGTAGTGAACCGTGGGATGTTAATTTGAGTGCTGTGGGCAAATAAGGGAGCCCTAAAACATAAAAAACTTGATTATTGTTGATTTATGTTTTGTACTTATTTATGTGACAAGATGCATTTGTATTTTAAAGTATTAATATTGTTGTAAATAGTTTATATGTTGTTTAAGGAAGGTGTTAAAGCACTTTTGTTTTGTTGAAATAGAGTATTTATTAACTAATATCGAAAATTAGGGGAAATTATTACTTTTCAAGGTTAGAATCTTGTTTTTGGTATTTAAATTATTATTAGTATGTGGGAAGGATGTTTTATTGCATAATTAATTGTATTATAAAATTTAGATTATGATTTTCATGATTTTATGCCTTAATTGTTAGATTTTGGAAATTTTGAATGTTTAAATAAGTACTTGTAATTTTTTTAATTCAAATCTTGTCATATTTGGTATTAAAAGAATCGTAATTTTATGAAGATCATAAATATGAATTTAGTTTTTAGAATCATAATTTATTTTTCTTGTATTTTGTAAATTTAAAATGTTAATTAACAATTGAATATGTAAACAATAATTTTAAGCAATTAGATTGGTCCATTTTAAAAATTAATCTGCGCAAAATGTTCATTTTGGTATGTTTTTGGGAATTTAGATGTTTTCTGGTATTTGAAGCAGAAGGACGCTTTTTCTGTTTCTATGTAAATAAAATTTTAAGTTATTAAGGATCAAATTCGTTTAAAAGTGGGCGTGGTTTCAATCTTGTTAAAAATAAAAATCTTTGAAGTTAATAATTATAAAAATTATAAAGTATAAATAATTGTCAAATAATTTAAAACATTGTTAAGTGTTAAGTGTTATTTAAAATTAAAATTGCTTTTTATACCTGAAGTATGGATTTAAATTGAGTTATTTATTTCAACGTCCATAACCTAAAACAAAACGTGAAATTAAAAGTGCATTCATTATCACAATTTAAAGAATAAACAACTTACCGACAACAAGTGATAAGAGTATAATCAAATTTGGAAGTGTTTAGTGGAAATTACACAACCCTTTAATTAAATAATATAATGGTTTGCACGAGTACGAGCTTGGATGTGCTACGAGAAGTGGAGCTGTCTGGATAAATTTGGCGGGATTTTGTCTGACGGTGCAATCCAGGAGATTTGAGTGTACAGTCGACGATAACATTATTGATGTACACTATACTTCAAAAGTTTGGATTAAGATAAGTCAACTCCGATTTAAATTGATATTTGTGTAAACTTTTATTGTTGGAATTTTGTGACTATCATTAAGCGAGGCCACGAACTATAAAAAAAAACCCTGAGATATTTATAATGTTTATATGCTGGTATTTTTAATTAATATTATTGGCGTAACCAACTTAAAAATTTCATTTATGAGCTAGCCGAGGTAAAGTAAAATCAAAATTAAATTTGTTTGAATAAGAATTATTTATTAAGAGTATATATAGCATCTTTTTGGCAAGCCAACGTGGGGCTGTTGATTTAGTTAATTATGTAATATTTAATTAAAAATTATAGTACACAGCAATATATATACCAAATTAAGTAATAAATGATCGTCCAATAAACCATTCTGTGTGACACTATATTTTCATTAACACATTTATAATACCCCAACATGATAATATGTTTTTCTCCATAAAATAGGTTTCGCCACTGAGGTTTCTCATCGTTGCCGAGTTAACAGTCGCCGAATTAACCGTTGCCGTTGATTATCGCCGAGTTGGTGTGTCTACGTTGTCCCGTACTGAACCACCCTGTATGTACCACTCGACTAATTGCACTCATGAAGATATTTAAATTGTGACATTTGATAAACATATTTTAGTTTAATGTTTTCTGGGGGTTGCTTAATTTTGTCTAGAAGTGTAGTTTTCAAATTGACTCTACAACTATTCCTTTAAGATCTATAACATTATTGTGGAAATTTAATCGAAAAGAATTTTTGAAGTTTAAAGGCTTTTTTTAGCAAACACGGGGTACGTCTAATAGTCTTTAACTTATGAATTCCGATAGGATTGCGTTTCAAATTTACATTTTCAAAAAAAAAACATCCACCTTACAGTGATGGCGTCTCAAAAATACCTAAGCGTGGTACCAAATGTTTCTGCGTCGCAATTGTATCGGGGGCGAAATTCCTGGCAATAAACTAACAGCTGTCGAGGAGAAAAACCCAAGAAGATTTAGTTTCCGGAAAACAAGATCCGGCGGTAACGGAGTAAGATGGAGTGAATTAATCGTGGACAGTTGCGTTGCGGAGCTGTGTTCTAACAGGTTAATGTCGCGTGAAGCCAGCATCCACTTGTCTCATTTGTCCGCATCTCCCCTATTATGTCCTTACCCCGATACCCTCTGCTTATGTCCTGTATCAAACTTGGGAAATCTCCCGTCGCCGTAACGCCAGCCCGTCCTTCTCTGGCTTTACTTAATTTTCGCGCGAGAAAATGGGACAGCAAACAACTCACCCCTCAATCTCGCCACAGTAAACCCGATGACATAAACAATGAGGATTTCTTAGTTCGTTTGCTTGGACTCAAAGCAATATGTGGGTGCTTACGGGCAAAAGCAGTTTGTCAGAGGGAGACGAAGAGATTGCCTGGTCGCAACAAAAACCGGCGGTATTTGGTTCTTAATTTGATGAGGCTTAAATTGGTTTAATCATAATGACTGTCCTGTAATTTACAGATTGCCATCGAGATACGTTGTAATTTCTGAATGGATTTTTTTCCTGATTTTAATTACGTTATTCTCTGTTTTTCAGTGCTTTGGCTGTATTAAATTTTCATTGAACGGTTAATGAGACGTAAAGATTACTTTCATGCAACATCATGGTTATTTACATTGTTTTGAAACTGCGGTTGGTATGAATGGCATGATTTAATGAATGACAAAATCTGTAAATAATTATAACTTGCGAGTACTTAATCGTTATTGCTGTTAATTCTAAAAAACAATTATGAATATGCCAATTTTAAATAAACAGACTTGCCTCTGTGAAACCTTATTTAAGTAAACTTTGAATTTACTCAACATTTGTAAAGTGTAAAATATATGGGTTAAAAGTTACCAAATATGGATATAAATTCTAGAGAGAATGTCGTTTACTAAATTTTATCTATAACAAATGCCCTCCGTGTCTTTACTTAACCTAACTTCCAACTATCAGACACAAATTAATAACGTTTATAGAATGCACGCTCTTCAAATTCCCGACTTGATGCCTGCCGGGCGGCCTACCAAGTCGCGTTCATTAATTTGGTACCTGGGTTCGAATGCACAACGGGTTATAATGCGGTATCCTAATGCGTGATGTTCACCACATTACCACTTATCAACAATTTGGCACGCCACAACCGGGTATGAGAGCAAAAATGCAGGCCAAACTCCTTCATAGGGTGTAGAGCCTCACGATTTGTCAAAATGTACACTCGCCATAGATGAAATTATCAGAATTGTTTTTTGTGCAGCTTTTGTATTATTGGAAATAAATTAAAATACGTCAATTGTTCCAAGATATTTTTAGATCGAGGTTCTTGGGATATTATTTTTTAATGTATCTGCATCATAATCCTTGTTCAACAAACAAAAAAGCGTGCTTAAACACAACATTAAAACACTAATGTGCTTTAAAATAAAATAGATCGCGAGAGTCAAATTTAAAACCATCGATTCCACATAGCGACATACACAGCAAATGCCAACCAATTAAATGTTATGTTAAATCACACAGAATACTTCATAAAAAGAATCAAAACAAAAATACTGCTTTCCAGCTATATTTTCCAGATTCTGATGCAGGTATAATAAAAAATAGCATATGACACAAGTGTATAATAGAGTCTATAAAGGACTAGCGACGTTATAAGCACTCCACTTCGCGTCATGCTCTTAAACTCGTCGCACGTGCTTTAAAGGCTTCATTATACACTACTATCACAATATACTATTTTATATAAATCTTAAAATCATTATCAACAGCCTTTCCGTCCCACTGCTGGGCATCGGCCTCTTCTCTGCCACGTGTTTTTCCTCAGCGCTACGGTAGAAACACATCTTAAATTATTAGAAATAAATTACAGAAGCTAGTCTTATTTGGTGTACCAGTGAAAAGTTAAATTAATATAAAACACAATTTTCTTCTCTAACAGCTTCTAAAGAAAAATTAGGTTGAGTGTCACATGTTACGTTCAGAGAGATGCTTTTGAGATATTCTTTTTAATATGTGTCTTAAATTCTTCTTCTTCTGTGTATAGGCCAATGGCCTGTTTATTATCTACAATGGTTGAATGATTGAAATAATTTATAGAAGTTAATATTATTTAGTTCAAGTCAAAAGTTAAATCAAACAAACGTTTTCTAAAAAAACAGTTTCTGAAAAATAATGGAGTTAAATGTTCCAAGTTATCTTCACGGACAAGTCACTTGGGACATTTCACAGATTTTTAAATGTAAATTTTGTATTATTTGCATTAAAATACAGAATTCAACGTTAGTAGAGGTATTGTTGAAGGCGGAAGTATTATTAAAACAATATTATTATTGTTTCAAGCTTCATTCGGAAAGATATTATTTGGTAGGTATTTGGATTGTATGTACTGCTCTGGTATCTTATCCCAGATTGTTTAATCAAGCTTAGTATCTATTTTTAAACTATTATTATTGAAGTAAGTCTCTAAAATAAAATAAAGATTGGGATCCATCTTCTTGTAGCCTGGTCATTTCCGATGGGCATTTCTTAAGATTCAGCTATTTTATGTTCTTTTTTCAAGTCAGCAGACTTTTGTTGAGTTGTAATCGTCAATGTAGTAGCTTATGAAGAATTTGTCATGACTATTTGTAGTTTCTTATCTGCAAACAGATTTGTTTTATAATTTATGTGATAGGTAATGTACACATGTAAACGAATATGTGTTTTATGTAAATTTGGGCTTTTCTGTGTAAAGTTTTGTAATATTTAATTGATCTAGAGTGTGTTAAGAATGCATATAAATGTTTTCGATTTCATTAATACTATTAAATTATTTTAACAAAAATATCTCATTTTAGTAAACGTAAATATTTGTTAGCTTATTAAACATCTAATTAATTCCGTGTGGATCAAAATGTGTGTATTTTCTTGTAGAACACTTTTGAAATCAAATTTGAAGTGATTTCAAATATAAAAAAGTTATTTATAAAATTTAAAATTTAAATGTGATCTGTTTTCTGATTGGTTGCTGCAGTTGCGAAATGTGTCACATCTTTAAGTTAAAAGTGTTGTTCTTTTAAGTTTTTCACTAGATATTGTTAATCTCCATAGCAAAATCCTAATAATAACCGAATATTTTGGTTGTTTTCTAAGTTAGTAGCCTGTTGTACATCAAAGCAAAACCACGCACACTCATAGGCTCGTTGAATTTTGCAATTCTTCGTTAATTGCAATTCTTTATGCAAATAAATTCTGTTATAAAAAGTATTTGTGATTCAACGCTGTGTTATAAAGTTATAATCATTTATGTGGCCGAAATACTAAATATATTCATAACAACGTCTCTAGAAGATTTGAATTGGAATTCTGCATTCTTGGTGTCAGTTGGCCGTCATTTGCCCTTCAACAGTGCTTTTTCTTCGTGGCTGCAAATGACGTTAATAAATGTCAACAAAGTGAAACGTCAAATTTCTATTATTGCAAGAAAAGTTTCCCACATTTAAATTTTTTTATTCCATCGAAGCTAATATACAACTAAAGTGAATTTAAGGAAGAAACATCTACAAAGAATTAAAATCATTTTAAGTAACAACGAATTTAGAAGATCAATAGTGATTGGAATTTTCGATAAGCGTTTATGTTTACGACATTTAACGGTGTATCGATAAAAGAACATTGTAGTACAATTTCAACAACACATTTACAACAGACAAGTGTGAAACCCTACTTACCTGTCAGTGAACATACAACGGCGAATTTCGATTTTTTAAGGAATTCTACGGAGATCAAGTTCAACACAATGCCCCTGTTAAAATATGCAGCAAGGGTACGAACCGATCTAACAGCAAACAGGATCTTCATAAAAGAACATAAGCGCATCCGATGGTGGGCAATTACAAGTGTTGTGTTCTTCATAATTTTGTTAAATTGTATCAGGTGATCATAATAATTTGTTTATTTGTACGAATGAAAAAGAAAACACAGATAGGATGGCAAAGTTTATTGATTTATTGTGTGTCTTGAAAATCATTAACAAGAGCGCATTCTAAATTAGGTACCATTTTTTGAAGAAGCACAACAATCAAAACCTTTTATATTGTTTAAGAATCTATACTACCATATTTAAACGTATGTGTTCATAACAAATCTTCTAATATTGAAAATACCATTTTTCAAAAACGAATAGAGAGAATCACAAAACATTGTGATATCATACGAGTTTCAGGAAATCCTTCTACATGAATGATCAGTCGACGACTCATCACTAAAATTTAGGAGTCTCGGGTAGGATAGAAGACTTAAGTGATAAAAATCCCCTCTTCAAATTACTGCTGACCTTCACGCCGATTTTTTGAAATTTTGTATTTAACAAAGTTATTCAGGAAGTACTATTTTTGTTCAAAACATCCTGTATATACAGGTGTATCAGAAATAGGTACAAATATTTAAACCAGTAATAGATTAGCTCAAGTAGAATTCAATGGTACTCTTCATTTTTCAAAAATCATTAAGTTTATTGTTTCGAATTAAAAAATTAAATAAAATTTTGTTTGAGAACTGCTGATGATACATAGAAAATGCATTTAAGCTGGTTTAAGAAGGTTATTACCTAAATGTAAAGTAAATCCAAAGTGGCAAACACCGAAAAACTTGTCTGGCTTGTGATAACAACAACAGACTGAATAGAAATTACAGACCTACCAAATAGTATTGGTTTGTGGCAGGTAATAAGACATTTTTTGCACTTCTATCTTACTCTCCTTTGCATAAAATGTCTTTGAACTCAAATTTTTGTTATTATACTGCGGTCCTAAAACAATTTTGCGTCAAATTTTCAATTTTTATTTTCTCATATCTTAAGGGTCCCATTGCCAAAGAAATGTTTTTTCTAGTTTGTATATATTGTAATCTACCAACATTCCTGAAATATTTTTAACGTTATTCTATAATATCATGGAGAATTTTTATTTTTACAAAAGTAGGAAAAAGTTAAAGCACGCAAACGAATTTATAAAAGTATGTGATAGCCCGCACGACTTGCAACAATGTTTACTAGCATTAGTTTTTTTTCTGTTTAATTGTATTTCATTACATGTGGTATATTAACCAAAAACATGAAAGTTATAAGTAAGATACTGTAATATAATATTAGTTATTCCACAATTAAAAGACTAAAATCGTTAAGATTTAACAGAAATCCTGCTTTAGTGTTGATTTTATAATAGAAAAGTTTCATTTTACGATGAAATAATTGATTGGAGGAAGTATGGACTACAAAACTTTCTTGTTTGACATGTAACTTAGCTTAGGTTGTCGCTGAATATTCAAAAAAATTTGGAAAATTTCAAAAACAGGCTTAGTGTTTCCTGTTGTCACCGTGTCTACATTAATATGTGATCTTTCCACACACAATTTTCTTTACTAGTAGACAATATAAAGGCACAGGAAAAAATAAAAAAAATGAATGTTTAAGAAGTATTTTTCAAAATTGATATCGGAATTATAAATGCCTTCTTAATTAACCAAAAACAAATTAACTTTTAACAAATTTACACCTGACATATAACTTTATTAATCAATAATAAACACTTTAAACTACCAAATAGCACTCTTTTATTGTTTATTTTATAATATTTGTATGTATCAATAAATATAACCCACCTTCTTCTGCTCTTAAATGAATGGAAGAACTTCGACCTTGGGTACAAATGAAATTAAACAAAGAATAGAGAAAAAACGAAGAGTCGTAGGATGCCTCAATGGTGGGACAAGCATATATCTAGAAAATGTGAAGAAACAGATAGGTAAAACTATGGTGGAGTTAGTGGTAGAATTCTACGCAGTCTTGAAATCTGAAAACTTCTCAGCTCTGACCCGTAAACAGTTGACCTCGGTCTCGTGTTTGTGAAGCAATTGTAGCTGTAGAACGTTCTTTAATTATATAAAATGTTCCCCAACAAGTAAGTATATTAATCTTCCATTAATCCCATTAATTTAAATATCCCAAAAATCACTCTCGGTTCTTGTTTTAGAAATAATAAAAAATTAAATCCTCCAAATTTGATTCGAAGAAAACTTATGAAAAGGAATTTAATTAATTTCTATATATCGTAGCACTTTTATGTATTCTATTTTTTTTTGTTAATATTGATAATAATTTTTAATTAAATCTTGTAGAGGTGAAGTTAATCGGATGACACTGACATTTATGTTAGGCTAACATATCAAACTTGTTAAATCCATCAGAAAAATTGACGAACGGCAAAACAATCGAAGATCAAAGTGACGCTACAATCTGCCACGAAATTCGCATTTTTCGGAGATTTTTCCAAAATCTCGGTTGTAAGTACAAAGAAACACAAATATGTGCTCAAACATTAACACTTTTATTTTATTTCCATAACACTTAATTATAAACACTAAATACAAATTTATTGGAGCTGCATGAGAGCGTGTGTTCAGCTTGGTGGTAAAAAAGCAACTAGCAAGTATTTTTACAAACAAAACCCAGTTTGTTAGCCCGTTGCCAAGGAAACGACGTAGGAATACAAAAATATGAACACAACTCATACAAAATCAGAGAATCAGGGCTAAGCATAAATTGTAAATTGATTACATTCAACAAATAATTATAAATTACAATAAGTTTCTTATAAATAATTTTCCATCAACATTGAAAACACCACTGTGATAAACATTAAAAGATGATCATTTTGATACCTCACTTGGTATTGTTTCGATAATGGATTTAGAAAGTCACGAATAATTTTACATTAATTTTCGAATAAATTTAATAAAATTAAATTGAATGTTGGTAAAATTCTTCTTATAGCTTCTTTACATACACTATCACATTACTGTAAACATACTTTTCACAAAAGAAAAGTTAAAATTCAACAAAATTACAAACTATAATTATAATAATATGTTTTTTACATGGGCTACTGTTCGCTTGCCAGCGTTCTACGGGGCGCCCAAACTCCCAGGAGCAACAGGGACATGTACGTAATGGTTTGTCGATGATTTGTGTTATTATTGAATGTGTGTTTCAATTATTTTGTATCGAAAAATAAGTAAAGTGCAAGTGTTTCAATGTAGTTACGGCAAATGTATTGTCAGAAGTAGGATTTCCTAAGTTCTTAGCTTTACTGCGACTTTTAATGACTACTTAAAAGCAACTTCTGATTAACTAATTGTTTGAATTTTTGAATTCAAGTTGATGATTGCGGTCGGTTGTACCCCATAGCATGCGAAACGTATAAATTCTACAACTAAAATTGTGCCTATGTTGATCCTGATTACTTAATAGCACATAAATGTTATTCGCGAGGTTAATTTTCATAAGGATTTTCAGCTTTACTGTATTAACATAAAGTAGAACTTTTACATAGTAGCAAATATTAGTTGCAGCTGGATGGTTCATCATTTTTATACTTTAATGTATGCTAGTTCTTCATCATCCCAGCATCGATATCTGTTGTTACAAAAACTTTGACTGGATACTCCATCTCTCATAAAATATATTGATTTTAACACCTGTTTATTAAATACTACTCTCAAGTACTTCTTTAGTCTTTGTTTAGCCTGCCATTAAATGGCTTCGTTTTCATATTAACCGCACTCGGGTCACATTTTTAAGCTAATGGGTACGTTTACTACTTGTGTAAATGTAATTTCCCGAAGAAGTTAAATAGTTCTATATATTACTGAAGGTTATTTATTATACAGACGCAATAGCATTTTCAAATTATAAGTGCACACATCTGCCGTTTGCATAATGTGAAGTTATTATGATCTGGTAGGATTTATAATTTTAAATTAAAAATATTATGCTGTGGCAAGTAGGAAGAGCTTGTTTACAGTATGCGAAATATTTGCACAATTGAAGAAATAACATTCGCAGCATTCAGAAACCTCGCTAGATCTGTTACTTGATAGTTTTATTATTTAAATATGAAGAAAGAGCTTTACATTTGACACTCGGGTAGTCAGAATTTTTAAGGTAAACTACTAAATACCAAGAATTTATTTCACAGTACACACAAAACTTTACCAGTTAATCTTCAACTAATGATACGGAATGCGGTTGCAATTAATCGTCGGTAAACACTTAATCTATTTTCCAAAATAAAACATGTCGCAGTGTCTAATTAGTTTGCATATCTTAAATTCAGTTTCTAAGTAATTTTACAATGCTGCTGCTTTGAAGATACTTGTTAGCGAAAATCCCTTCATCGAAAGCCCTTCGGTTGCAAGCAAAACGAACTCGTCCATCGGAAGCTGTTAATCTTCTGTGTTCTAATGCGGAGGACAAAGCATCAGTACGAATCAAGCTAAATATGTCCTATTTTCTTTGGGATCTTAATTAAAAGCTGGGAACATGTATCATTCGAGGCGACTGAACATTGTTCTTTGGTCAAAGCGTGTGCATGTACGAATTAAGAGCCATTCTCTCTTCCACGGGACATACATAAAATAGGGAGCGAGCTTAATGCTCTGTTATAAATGTAACAGCTGAAAGTTTCAAGATTATTTTATAGCTCGGAACAATAGAAACACGTAAAACAAGACCACTTATTTTTTGATCGAATAAGAATTTGGAACTGCGAAGAGGAGTTTACGTTCTATTTCGATTTTGCCGGAAAAAGGCACATATGAATGTAAATTTATGCAGTTAAAGCTAGCGGAATTAAACAGCGAGAAGGCACAGGACAATCCAAGCATAAAAAGGTCTTGCAGGATAAAGAGTGAGTAAATACGCGGTTAGAAGCTGCAGGGATCTACAAAGAGAATTTAAATCAGATATTCTTGGTTTACACACCGAATTGCACCACTCGCATCACCCCTAACGATCATAAAATATAAACGAAAAACAGAAACAGCGCAAATACTCCTCGCGATTACAACAAATTCTGAAGAATCTCGAGGAATAAAGGTATGCAAATTTCATATAAAAACTCAAACGATGAGCAAATGTAATCGAAGTCCCTCGTGGTGGTGTTCTGAATAGGAAACGGGAACGTTATCAAAACAATCTAGACGGAATCAAAAGCACGATTGGTCGAACGGTTTTTTCCGGTTATTGAATTCTGAACAATCATTGGTAAATCACTTGCGATTCTCCTTTGTCTACGCTGCCGAAATTGCTTTCTGAAACCTGAAAGACGATGATTTCCGCTCTGCTTAATGATGAAAAAGAATTGCTTTCTTTTTTGAGCATTATTACTCTCAATACAGATTTCTGCAGACCGTCGAATTGATTTTGCTTATACGCAATCGTTTTCCAAATACAACTCACGTAATAGTCGCCTGATTAACATCAAACCTGGGATTTCTTAAATGTATACCGGATAAGATAGAAAAACTGCATCCTCTAATAAATTTCTATTGATACTAAAGTAAAGTTTAATATGTATACAGGCTTTTTCAAGATTGACGCCCATGGGATTTCCTTCAGGGGCCTAAAACTAATTGAAAATTAAGAGTGGAAATTTTTCCGATTGTTCTTCGTTATTGAGTTATTGATGAACTACAAAATTTTAACATTTAAATAAACCTTTTTTAAAATCGAATAGTACTACCAAAAAATATATTGTCCTCATCTATTATAACACACTGTGCTCAAATAGGTTGCCTCCTACTTCAAAGCAAACATTCGCACGATTTAACATAGAAGAATGAACTCTCTGTAGCACATTTGTTTATTGGCTCCACAGCAGCAACAATGCGAACAATGACATCTTTAGGATTCACAAGAGGTTCCCGTTAAAAGCTTTCTTTCAAATGGCCCGTGGAAAAGAAATCCAACGGATTAAGATCCGGTGATCTAGGAGGTCATGGTATGGATCACCTTTCAGGGAAATTTTCATTCAGGAAGTTTCTCACTTGTACGAGGGCAGCCTTTTAAGTTTTTACAAGAACTAGGGAAGAAAAATTGTTTTTGGAACAATCTGTTTTTTTTTTGTTTTTAAAAGTATTCACCTTTAAGATTTTGCATGCGTTCAAACCAATTCTCGAAACATTTTTTCACTCTGAAGTTGGTATTGAAAAACATGGTTTTTGAAAGTTTCAACAGCTTCTTGAGGTGATGAAAATCGGGCAACGACACATTAATTCGATCTTTTTCTCCTTCAAATTATCAATTGTTTTACGTGCTGCGTGAGAGCTGGCATTGTCACGATGAAGAATGATGCTACGTTTTCGGTTGTTTTCCCTGATTTCGTCGATGACTTCTGGTAAACAAATTATTGTATACTATTCAGCGTTAACTGTTCTTCGATCCTCTAAAGAAATGGTTGCGACATGTCCAGCACAACCGAAGAAACAAGCGATCATTTTCTTGGAAGTACTTCGTGAACGAACAAATTTTATGGCATTCGGTTCATCTTGGAACACCCAAGCAGTGAATTATTGTTTACTTTCCGGTTCATACGAATATATCTAAGTTTCGTCACCTGTTACGATGATGTATACGTATTTTGCAGTTGCTCGGTAGAAAATTTTTGAGCATTTTCTTACACCAATTAAGCCATTTCAGAGCTTCGGTCAAATTATGTGGAATCCATCGGGAACGGATCTTTTTCACAGCTAAATATTCATGCAAAATCTTCGATATGCCTAAGGATGCCTCTATACTGACTATAAGTCACATGCCGATCTTCTTCAATCATCCTGCGCACAGCATCGATGTTTTTTGGAATAACAATCGATTTTGGTCGACCTGCACGAAATTCGACACTGACGGACACACGATCACGACCAAATTCTGCAAACCAATTGTAAACAGTCTTCGCTGATGGTGCTTCATTACCAAAAGTGGAACGAAGTGATTCTATGCATTGTTATTGAGTTAGGCCTTTACTAAAATCGTAAAAAATCATCCAACGAAACCATTCACGCGAAATTTCCAGTTTTTCAAAAAATTGCTTCTTTAACCTTCCGTCGGGCGCAACTGATCTGACAGGCACAGCGCAACACTTTTTTACCCCGCCACACTATTTTCTGTCGGTGGCAGCGCTGGCTTCCAGTAGCTGCCTCTTTTGACATGCTCTATGCAACCACTCCACTTAGTTGTTGTTTGACCTTCACTACAAGAGGTTGTTTAGGGTTTGATCAGAGAAGCTCATTGCGCCCGAACTCGCCACATTTATTAAAGTATGTATTTTCGAAATTATTGCATACAAATCATTTACCGCCTTCTCTTTAAGACTAAAACATGTAAGGTTATTATCTAATTTTGTGAAAATACCTTGATTTATTAGTTGGGCCTGTCCGGCACAATGCGCCTTAACATGTAATAATTTTTTGTTGCTTTTATTTGTTCCAGATTTTTCGCAAATGTGTCCCGCAGAGTCTACAAATTTAATAATCCGAAAGAAGTAGAAGAAATGATGCGTTTGCTAAAGTCTGATGACGACGATCCGACCTTGAATGACGATTTTGGAGAAGAAAGCGATGTTGCTTCCGAGGATGAGGTAGAAGAACTTGATGAAGATTCCGAAACGGAGCAAGAGGGTGAGACCGACGAAGATGATGATGATGTTGCAGATACCAATTTTTTTTGGTAAAGATAAGATGACTAAGTGGAATCGAAATCCACCTCCGAGAAATGTACGTAGGGGACCTTACAACTTGATTACTCACTTACCTGGCGTCAAAGGGAATGCGAATGCTGCTAGGACTACTGTTAATGTTTGGAATAATTTATTTATCGAAGAAATGTTAAACATGATAGTAAGATACACCAACCAGTACATTGACATCATCAGGAACAAATTTTCTAGAGAGACGGACATTAAACCCACGGACCTTATCGAAATTAAAGCTTTTATTGGGTTGTTATACCTGGCAGGAGCATACAGGGGAATCGCCAAATCTCGAGGAACTTTGGGGAAAAGACGGAATTGAAAAATTCAGCCTTTTGATGAACATTAAATAATTCAAGACTCTAATGCGTTATCTTCGTTTTGACGACCGAAACACAAGGGAAGAAAGAAAAAAATTGGATCGGCTTGCTCCAATTCGACATTTCCATAAATTTGTGGAAAGCTGCCAAGAGAGTTACATTCCTGGGGAAAATGTAACATTAGACGAAATGCTTCCAGGTTTTCGAGGAAACTGTCCTTTTCGGCAGTACATACCATCAAAACCAAACAAATATGGTATAAAATGTATTGCTCTCGTTGACGGAAAAATGAATTATGTATATGCCATGGAAATCTATGCTGAAAAGCAACCAGAAGGGCCTTTCTCTATCAGCAACAAGCCAAGGAACGTAGTGCTCAGGATGGCTGATCCTTTATTGGGAACGGGGCGCTACATCGCTGCCAACAATTGGTTCAGTGATATAGATCTGGTCGATGACTTGAAAAAAAAGAAACTATCCTATGTTGGGACCGTTAGCAAAAATAAAAGACACCTGCCATCTGAATTTGTAGCTACTAGAAGAAGAGCACAATTCACTAGTTTGTTTGGCTTCAATGATGGAAAAACTTTGGTGTCGTATGTTCCACGCTCAAAAAGAAACGTGATTCTCGTCTCAACACTACATAATGACAACACCATCTATCCTGACTCCAAAGAAAAAAAGAAACCTCACATCATCACGTTTTACAATTCAACGAAAGGAGGCGTTGATACTGCAGACAAAATGTGTGCTGCATTCAACGTGTCTCGAAATATCAAGCGTTGGGTTGGTAATATTTTTCGCGATGTTGAATATGGCTGGTATTAACTCTCAAGTCATTTACCTCTGTAGCGGCTTAGAACCACTGCGTACAAGACTGTTCCTGAAAAAATTGGCTCATGAACTGATAATTGGGGAGCTAAGCCGAAGAAGTTTGAAAACCATCGGAATGCCGGCCGAGCTTCAACACAGGCTAAAAGGATTTCGACCTCCATCCCAGGAAGAAGAACAAAATCCTCCACCACTCCCTGAAAGAAGACGATGCTCAACTTGCACCAGCGAAACCGGTCTGAGAAGACTGACAAATCACGAATGCAAGAAATGCGAGACTCCCATCTGCTTATCCCATACAAATATGGTGTGCGAAAAGCTAACCTTTGAAGTCATCTGTTGGTTAACAGTAAAAAATGTCCAGAAGCTAAGCTTGAAAGTCAGCTTTTGGTTAACCATAAAAGATGTCCAAGAGCTAACCTTGAAGTCATATTTTAGGCACTTTCTCGGCATACCCAAGAGTTAAGCTTGAAAGTTGTCTTTTGGACACTTCCCCAACAAACTCAAAAGTTATGCTCTGTAGTTAACCGTTATACCATTCCAAGAAGGTTATCTTTGAGGGATAACCATATTGACGGTAAAGAAGGTAAGTGAGACACGTAACTAAAAGTTAAGTGTTTATTCTGTCAAAAAATAACCTTTAAGTGTATTTACAAGGCAAGCCTAGCTTCTATCCACAGAATGCTATTGTGGTTTGATTTAAGATGATCATTTTATTTCCTACAGAATGAGTAAATAAAAAATGCATTACAAACAATAGCTATTTATTATTAGACAAATATTTTAAATGTAAAAAAGTATGTACTCACAAGAAGCAACAATTTTGAGCTTAATATCCAAGACAGCGGTTTTTTACAGCGACTTCGTAAGTCTTCCTGCGGACTTCCATACTTTCGTATGCAATAACATGTCCAGTTCCGTGGCAGCAGGTATGATTTTTCGCACTGCAACTGCAAGTAAATAATAATTTGTTTAAATATCTGTTAACATAAACTTAAACTAATAACTATTTAATTATAATTGAACAATATTCATTTCGCGTACAATTATATATTAATTCAATTTCCTTGATTTGATATCAATTTGGTAAAAATTATAAGAAACAAATGACCTAAATAAATCCTTAAACCACCCCCTAAACTTGTTGACAGACACATATTTAGTAATTGGTCTTGTTTTATAACATTTTAGGAAAATGTATAACTTAAATTAAATTTTAATACAATGAGGTAAATAATTTATCTTAAAATATTCTTACCAATAATTAATTGCAAAAATGCATAAATTACATGATATATAAAAAGGGATAAGGGAATGATGCCAATGTAAGTGAAATTATAAAAGAAGTCATATTAACGGACGCAAAACATACCAATTGGTTATTCGGTTTATATTCAATGCCTGTAGCTTGAACATTTGATGGCCACCGATCCAGCCTAAGCCAATAAGGACGGTGTGTCACCAGCATTAAACAGATACATCTATTTAGTTGCATTTCCAACATTGTTACCACCAACCAAAAAGAACTGAACTGAAAAATAACAACTGGCCGTTCTTGCCACATTAAAATAGTCAATTAAATTTAATGGCATAAATGAAACGCATACCTTAGTAATTATTGGAAAGGATGCACACACTAAACTGGGCCTATAACTGAGAATTGATGCTAATTTTTTAAGAGTATGACTATTGCCCATGCTTTGCAAATGCTAATGGCTTAAGAAAGAAACCCCGGGTGATCCAGCGCATGTCTTATGCCGTCCAACCTCCCACCCCTTAATAGTTCACGTTGTGGAGCGTTCCATATACATGTTGTAATATTTATTGTAATTTTATTTATAAAATAGAAAAAATACCGCTTATCGGCACGTTAAATTTTGTTGTTAAACCCACAACCATAATGGAATTGTTAATCCCTTATTTAACTTATCCTATTCATAATGCTTAAAGTTAATTCAGTTCTACTCAAAAGGCTGGCAACGTAAGTACCTATGACTAACGTATAAGGATTGTAGAAAATTCTTCTAAATTGTTTTTTTCCTTTGTGGATTTATTTGAACAAATGTTACAAGCATTTAACGGTTACCTTTTACTTAAGAAACGGTTATCTCCATAGTTAGCGTTATGGTAGCTAAGAAGGTTGTATTGTTGAATGTAACCGCGAGGATTGTCCAAAAGTTAACCAAGAAAGATGATAAAAGAATAGCAAAAATTATCTTAGAGTTTACACGATAGATTAAATAAACATAAATACGTAATATTATTTATTGTATTGAGTTCACGAACAACATTTATGTTTTTGTTACAATTTTGTTACTCGCTTCTGTATGAAAACTAGGAAATAAACAATAATAACATTACATTTAGGTTGAAGTTGTAAATAATTTTCTTTCTAACTACAGGGCAATAAGATATTCGGACAGTAGCTCAAATGACGAGTATTTTTAAATTCAATTGCAGTATAGTTATTCGCAACAGTATATTATACTATTATTAATTTACTACGGGTATCTTTTAGTAGGGATTTACAAGTATCATCTTCTTAACATTTGAAACCTGTTATATAGCATATAACCGAAAACTAAACACTGCAGGTCGCTTTAAAGATATGTAGCTGTAATGTGCACTTGAAAGTTAATCAAAAGTCAACCTTTTTGTTAACTATTTAGAATAATTATTTTTCAGCTTTAAGTTGAACATAACGAATACTGTAGTTCTGGTAATCACTACGGATGTACAAAGGACGTCTTTAAGTTACCCTACGTAGGTCATTGTGGAGAAGATAGCTATGTTTCGTATGAAATAAAACACTCGAAGAAGAAGGTCATCCTTCCAGGTTAAGAAATGATCACGTTGTGGACAGTCAAGGCGCACTCTGGTAACGTGGGTATTTGATTATGTTCAATTGTTTGGTGTCTGCATGTTTCTTATCAACATGGATCATCAATTTTTGTGTTCTTTTAAGGAAGCCTCTAAAAGTTTATCTCCAATTCCCCTGATTATACTCTACATGGTTACATAATCATATCTACACCCCAAGTCGGACATATAATTTTTACTATTTTCCCGAAATAAAAAATCCTCGTAATAATAAAAAATCCTTATCACTTCCTAACGCACAGTGGCAAAAGTCTCTTAATTAATATAAAATGATTCAATTACAGGTGGTCGTACATCAGGATTAGTGTACTAGGGTTGCAATCATGCAACACCCTCGAGATTGCTCTTGTCAGTTCAACTATAGCTGATTATAAATTATAAAAAAACAACTGGAGCGGTTTTTCTTTCTTTTTTCCGCCGATCGTGCATCACGTGAAAATAAAACGAGTGTAAACACGCTGTGCGTCATCCTTTAGTGTTATCTGCAGAGCGAACTTTATGGCTGCATAGCAAACGAAAGGGTTAATATGTTTAATTGTCAAGTTGCGACCCTTATCAAAGCCGTATTGAATGCAACCTATGCACGCGAAAATTTTATAATTTTTATATTATGCAACTCGTTTGTAACACGTCAGGCTACATTTGGGAATTAAAAAATGCTAATGCCTACGCGAACCGAAGATGAGACCTTGATTAAACAGTGACTAATTTTTTAAACAAGGCAGAATAGATTTTTAATTTTTTTTGACGTCAATAATGATCCTGTGTAGGAAAATGTTAAATTTTTATAATTAACTGATAAGATCTGATTCTGCTCTAAATAGGTATAGCGGACAAACATGAACAGGAAAGGGAAATGGGATGTGACCGTCCAATGCCGTACAAAGCAGGGATTTGTATATAAAAGCGCATGAATATATGATTTGCAAATTTGATTCGAAGCTGTGTAAAAATGAATAAGGTTTTGCTCATGGGTGAGTTTTTTTTTAATTTGTTCTTACTGTTATTAAACAAATATATAAGGATTAGGAATTAAAAGTGGTGTAGTTGAAAACAGTCACATAATGACTACAATTCTGTAATGTTAATAAAATAATGTAATTTTTCCTATGGTATTGCAAAAAATCTTAAAATCTGTTTTAATATTTGAAACTGTAAAAATTATTATAAAAAGCAATCATGAAAGTTTGGTTCTTTTCTCAAATCGAACGTTTACGTACGCCTTTTGTTAGTAATATTAAACACAGATAAAACAATATAAATGGAAAAAGACTCCAAAAAACATTTAACACTTCTTAAACATTTCTTATTTTTAAAAGCTCATTAATAGATTTAAGGCATTTATTTAATTTTGATTCAAAATTTTACACTACTACTAAAAACCTTCCAAAAATCAACAAAATTTAAAGTAAACGTCATATGAGCCTTGCTTTATCATCTTCTATATTTTTGTGATCTGAAAGCAGTTCCTAACAGTTAAATAAATACATCTTACCTTCCTCTCAGTTCGAAAAAATACAAAAAGTGGTTAAAATTTAGAATAAATGCAAAGTGTCCTAAAAATTTTAACAAGGGTGCGTTGCTTGGTATTTTTATTTTCAATTCACATATAACAGAATTTAACTAGCCAACAAATTAAGATCATGACAATTTTTTATTTGATTTAAATCCAAAATTCAACTATGTTAAATATAAAAAAAAATTATATGTTAATAAAAACATAAACCATACAGTATTATCATCAAAATTTGAAACTAAAAGCG